>MU667105.1:0-29266 GCA_026770625.1 Nicotiana glauca | reverse complement strand
AAACCCCCCACCCAATTCACAAATCCTCCATGACCGCATAGTTCTTTTTAACCTTGTTTTACTATAATAAGCTTTCTAGATCGGACCGGTTGTTTTGCTTTCTAGATCTTTGTTTCCTTATTAAGACTTTCCTTATATGTTTTTATTATTTTATGACTTACGGGGATGGTTGGTTTGGTTTTGCATGGTTTCGGATTGAATCCGGAACACTTAGTTCCATAATTGTGGCCTAAGGTGACCAAGATTGACTTGTGTCAACACTTTGAGTAAACGACCTCGGAATCAGAATTTGAGAGTTACAATACGTTAGTATGATTATTTTTGATATGGACGTATGTTCGGATCAACTTTCGGATGGATCGGGAGCGTTTCAACTTATTGTTGAAAGTTGGCATATTGAAGGTTTAGAATTTTATAAGTTTGACTTGAAGTAAACTTTTGGTGTTATCTATGTCAGTTTGGTATTTTGAGCTTTGAAATACGTTCATATTGCTATTTATGACTTCTACGCAAAATTTAGCGTTATTCAGAGTTTCCTAAGTATGTTTTGTCGCGTTCGGAGTTGATTGAAATGACTTTGAAGCTTCGAAGTTGATTAATTTGGTTTTGTAATGCGATTCGTAGTTTTGGTATTATCTTATGTGTTCCAAGACTTCGAGTAAATTTATAGTATATTTATGGACCTGTAAGTATATTTGGACGGGATCTCAGGTGGCTCAGATATGTTTCAGATCTCCTAGAGCAAGTTAAAGTTGGCTGAAATTTGCTGGTATGCTTCGCGTTTGCGAAGGCAATCCCACAATCGCGAAGAAGCTTGGATGGAGACTTGGGGTTTTACCCTTCGCGAACGCGAGGGAGGATCTAGTCCTTTTTCGCGAATGCGTAGAATGCTTAGCGAACGCGAAGAAAGTTTGAGGAAGAGTGGGAAGGACGGATATTGGCCTTCACAAATGTGGCCGGGGGCCGCGAACGCGAAGGGCAGAGGATGCAAGGCATCGCGAATGCGGTACTTTGGTCGCGAACGCATAGTGATAGGAGTTGGGCTGAGCCAGTTTGGCCTTTACGATCGCAAGACCTTTTTCGCGATCGCAAAGAAGGAGAGGCCTGAGCATACTTGACTTTAAAATACAACTTACCTCTTTTTTCTCTTATATCTACTTGGGTTGGCCGAATTTGGGGAGCTATTTTGAGGGAATTTTCATCAAGCAACACAAGGTAAATGAAGTCTACCTACTTTTGAGTTAAATAATTACGGATAGAATTAACACAAAAATTAGTAAAAATTATGGGATTTTGTTGGAAATCTAGTGTTTGGTAAAAATGATATTTGACCAAGAAATTGATTATCGAATTCGAAATATGCTATATATTTGAGTTCGTAATATCATGAAAAACGTTTAACTTTGAAATTTTTTGGAATCCAGGCATGTGGGTACTGGGGTGTCTTTTATGGATTTTTTGAATTTTATTGGGAAATCACTTTAATAGTTAAATTATAAAATTTTGAGTATATATTGCTTAGTTTGTACGACTTTTAACAAGTTTCGGATTGCTTGGCATCGTTTGGCGCCTACTAGTGAGGTAATAGAGCCAAGACGTCAGCATGAAAGCGACGTTAGTCTCTTGCCTAATCTTGTTAGAGGGAATTATCCCCTTAGGTGTATTAATTGTTGTGTGCTACTTGTTGTGGGAACTACGTATGTACGAGATGATGAGAGTCGGTACGTAGCTATACTTATGTTATGTCTGGGTAGACTTAGATTCAGATCATGCCTTAAATGTGCTATTTGTATTTACTTTGTATATTTTATTTCTTTAATTTATGATTGGAACTGAGGCTAGAATAAAATAGTAATTGATTGTAATTCCCCGACCGTTATTTTAAGTATTGTAGCTCCGTTCACTCTTGTTGCTTATTATGAATTTATTTGTTGTTGTGTGATTCTCCGGGATGGTTAGTTTGGTTCCGTAGATGTTTAGGAATGAGATGGGACACTTAGTCCCAATATTTGAAGCCTAAGTTGGAAGACGATACCAGATGTTGACGTATGTGTAAATGACTCCGGAATGGAGTTTTGATGGTTCTGATAGCTCCGAATGGCAATTTTGGACTTAGAAGTGTGTACCATGTTGATTTGGAGGCCGGTAGATGATTTTTTCTTGAATTATGGAAAGTTGTAAAAGTTGACATTTGGAGAGTGTAGAAGTTTGACCGAGAGTTCACTTTGTGGTTACCGAGCTAGGATTTTGGTTCCAAAAGTTTGAATAAGAAACAGTCATTTATGAGTTGTGTGCAAAGTTTGATGTCAGTCAGAGTTGGTTTGATAAGTTTCGGCATCGATTGTAGAAGCTCGAAATCCATTAGTTTCGTTTGACTTAAATTGAGGTGCGATTCGTATTTTTGAATTTGTTTGATGTGATTTGAGGTTTCGACTAAGTTCGTATCATGTTTTAGGACTTGCTGGTATGTTTGGATAGGGTCTCTGGGGCCTCGAGCGAGATTCAGATTGAAAATGGAATGAAATTTGGACTTAGAGGGATGTTGTTGTTGCTGAAGGGGGTGGTCGCTGGTGCGGTCACGCAGGTGCGAGATTTGGGGAGGAGGTCTGGGAGCGCATGTGCGAGGAATGTTCCACACTTGCGAGGTCGCAGAAGCGGAAGAGACGTCGCAGAATCGAAATTGACCAGGATGGCCTGGGGGCATAGAAGCGGACTTAGACTGCAGGTGCATTTGTACAGAAGAACTCGTTGCTTGCTGAAGAGGAAGCGCAGGTGCCCGCTGAAGCGGAGTCGCAAAAGCGGCTGTTGGTCCACAAAAGCAAAAATTGTTGGGCAGAAATAGAAAGTTCGACGGTTTTTCATTCATTTTTCATCGCTTGACCTAGAGAGCTCGGTTTGTGGCGATGTTTAGAAGGAATTTCAAGGAGATCATCGGTTTAATTGATTCTGACTAAGATTTGGCTATTATACATGAATCCTTCATTTTTTTTTTGTCATTTAATTGGTCTTTCGGGTTCGAAAATTTAAGGAAAATTTGTTAAACTTCATAGACCAAATTTTTGGGATTTGAAAAGCAATTGGTTGTCGGATTTGAATAGTGTTTGTATGGTTATACTCGTTATTGAATTAGTTTTTGAATTTTATAAATTTTGTCGGATTTTGAGATGTTACCAGAGGTTGAATTTTTTGACTTTGGTTAAAGAACGTAGTTTTATCTTTTAGAATCAATTCCTATAGCTTATATTGATATTATTTTCGATCCTTTCGGAGATTGATACATGTGTGAAGGGCTTGCTAGCAGAGTGATTTATTTTGTTTGAGGCAAGTATCTTATATAACTCAGTTGAGGCACTAGTTTCCTGAATTGTTATAATAGCTACGTGCTATTAGGTGCGCACATGCGTGGGTATGAACCTATGTGCGTGCACCGAAGTTATTTATTCATGTTTGGGTTGTGCTCAGGCTCCCATAAGCCTAGAATTTGACTGTTAAGGCTTAAGCTATGATGATTTGCACATTTGTGACATTGTTATGAACTATTTGGTCCATGTTTGAGGCTACATTGGGTTTAATCCCTGAATGAACTGATAAACGTTAATCTTTGCTGAAACTTGGCGATTTGAGTTTTGATAGTACTCTTGCACATTCCTACACTTTAGCTTGCCATTTATACCACTCCAGGAGCATGAAATTTGTTATTCACTTGTTTCATACATGTATACTTGTTTATTTGGTCCTGTATGATATGTTTGGGCTGGGTGCCTGTGACCATGCTGGGTGGATTGTGTTATTGTGGTTGTTAACATGCCAGGCGGATTGTGTTATTGTGCCTGTGACCATACCTGGCGGATTGTGTTGTTGGTACTTGAGTTGTCTGTTGGATCCAGTTAGTGATGTTATTAGATGTGAGTTGTCCATGCAAAATTTGGATACAGATCCATCCCCCTAGGGTCACCCTCTCATGTTTTTCTCTTGGTAGTGTACACGCGGATATTGAGAATGCTGATAAGTAGTTTGGAATGGAAATGGAAAAGTGACGGAATCTGGCCACCATTTTGTTGGATTTTACATTTCATGTTTACTTGCAATTTTCTTGATCATTTATCTAATTTAACTGCATATCACCTCTATATGACAAGATAAGACGAATACTTGAGAAATGGTGCACATACTCACACAAATGTTTTTGTACTAAACTTTGAGACTTGATTCCAACATTTTTCTTTACCGATTCAAAGGATGAAACTACACAGGTGATAGCTAGTATCATTAATAATTTGTTCCTCTTACCTTGATGTGTTTATTTAGGTTACTTATTGAGTACATTAGGTCAGTTGTACTCATACTACACTCTGTACTTAATTGAACGGATCCAAGTGTGGAGACCAGTTATCGGCAGTAGGTTGCTTGTTGGACTATTTGGTAGAGGCGAGGTATAGCTGCATCTTTGATCGCAGTTTGACTTGTCTTTTCCTTTCATACGGTTGTTAAACGATGTATTTATCGCTCAGTTTCAGACTTGTGTTCCGTTGTAGAAGCTCATGACTCCGTATTTACCAGTTTATAGGGAGATTTGCTTTGTATTGGCGGTTTTATTGTATTGAGACCTCGGATTTGTGCCATTTTTTAAAATTTTCTATTCTATTGCATTTTCTATCATGTTTTGGCTTGCCTAGCCAGTGGGTTAGGAGCCTTTATGACGGGTAGGGATTTTGGATCGTGACAAGGTTGTGTGAGAGCCAAATGTTCATAGGTATTACGAGTCATGAGAAGGTTTAATAGAGTCTTGCGGATTGGTACGAGAACATCTATACTGATCATTGAGAGGCTACCAAATTGTTAGGAAAGCTTCACTTTGTTGTATTCTTACTATGCAAATTTGTTTATTCCAAATACCAAGCTTCTATTATCCTATTCTCTCTTAGATGGTGATGACACGTGCTATCGAATCGGGCGAACAACTACCAGTACCACCAGCTAGGGCCGCGAGAGGCTAGGGCCGCAATAGAGGCTGAGGTGCAAGTCGTACAACAACTGGAGTGGCACCTGTAGAGCCACCAATTGCTCAAGCTCTGGAGCAGATTCCAGATGTGGTTAAGTCACTGTGACCAGCTTAGGTAACGGTTGTGCCCATTGTGATTCTAGGCCTTCAGGAGGCTCTAGCCTTAATATTAACTGTATGCACTAGTCTTGCTCAGGCTTTTTAGTTTCGACCGCACCAACTATTTCTCAGGCCGGGGGAGGTGCTTATGTCCCGCCGCCCATACTCCAGAGCAGGTGGGTCCCCCTATGAGTGATTGTTACATTTCGTGCTTTAATACTAGGATGAGGCGTAGTAATCTTTATGAGCTTGAAGGGATTTAGATCCTGTAAGTGTAACAACCTTTAATACCGTATTTTGAGTGGAACACTTTTATAAAAAAAATTTGAACAAATATGATTTTTAAATAGTTAATAATATTACCACTTTCGAATATGCTTCAAATTATACACATAATATGAGAAAGTTTATGAGATTTTCTTTATTGTAATGATAGAAATTATTTTCTCATAAGAAAAGAAGGTTATCTATTTATCATTTTAAGAATTAAGCGTACGAAAATTTGTAATCTTTATATGAGATTAGGAAAATTAAAAATTGAGAAAATATATGTATTTTTACATGGATATTTTAATAAAATAAAAGTATATGTATTGGTTTTATATGGTACCACATGATTATGATAGTAGGGTATATAAAGTGTGTTAAAAGTAAGTAGTATTTAAAGTTTTAGATAATTTTTAATTATGGGAATAGCTGGGTAATTATTAATTTTTAATAGGAGATTAACCAATTAATTAATATATTTGGATAAGTTTGATGAACCTAACGTGACAGCCAAGGCCCTTAGCTAATGGTGACTATTTGGTCTTAAACTATAGAGATTAAAAAGCTCATCAACAAGCGATAGAAACTTAAAAGAGTTAGACACCTGTACTCTGGCATATGGTGGAGGTAGTCACATATGTAAAATAGTTTGAGCCTTAGGATGGTTTAGTCTCTTTTTATCATTATTTGTTCTTACAAAATATGATTTTGGCACTGCTGCTTCCAGGAAAGTCCAAATTTCAAAAGGACTTCAATTTTTCAAGATGTAACTCTTTTATTTTCTTAATAGTAGGAAATTACTTCGAATAACGTGTCTTTACATATTCCTTGTCTGCATTGAAACTGAAGATTATGAGATACGGCTGCCAGTCATTCAGTTAATAGTTGGTGACAAAACTGGCGGGATTTTAGTATCTGTTCAAGCTCTTTCTCTGAATTGAACGCCCGGATAATTGAGGAGATACTAATAAGCAATCCCACTATTCTGCCCTGTTTGCCACAATTAAGCTCGGGGATAATAGTGCAAGTGTTGGTTCTTGTACTTACTTTTTTTTTTTTTTGTGTAAGGTATGTTAAGGCTAATCCTTTTTTCTTTTGGCATAATTCAAGTGACGATACGTAAATGTAATGCTATTCCATAAGTGATTCTACTTGTAGAAGTTAAGGATCTCTATGTTATTTATTCCCGTAAAGTGATATTCAAGCATGTCTAAGTATGTTCCTAAGTCTCTATTGAGGTATTTGATAAAGATGTTAATGTTTATAATATAGTGATACATGCATCTTCATACATTTACCACCGTGCTACGGCCAGTTGGGAAGTTACCACCGCTTGGGCAGTTATGTATCATGCATTTACCACCGAGCTACGGCCGGTTGGGAAATTATACATTTACAATCGCGCTACGGCCGGTCGGGCAGTTACCGCTGATCAGTTGCGAAGTCATGCATCATATGATATGGATAATAGTCGCAAAGAGAAGCATTGTGTGTGTGTGTGTATATATATATATATATATACACACACATATACATAATGAGTATGCATTTACGATAGCACTTCAGGGATTCAGGTTGATTCTTATATGTCTTTAATTAATATTGACTTATTGCTATGTTTCAGTTCTACCTTACATACTCAGCACATTATTCATACTGACGGCGTTTTGTTGGGGATGTTGCACTCATATCTGGAGGTATAGACATGCAGTTGGACGAGCTCTCAGAGTAGACGAGATTGGCATTCAGCGAAGGATCGGTAATACTCCATCTCATTCGGAGTACAACCGAGTCTATGAGTCATCGTATCAGAGTTTTGCTAAAGACTTATGGGTGGGCTAGTACCCTGCTGTCGATGCCCCCTTTTTCTCGCGAAATCGGATTTATGATATTTGGGCGGACAACTCTTTTCCTTTTGGGAATTGGGTTTGCAATTTGGAAGAGTCGTCACCTAATGATTAAGTGCATTAGGACACTAAGAGGAAATTCAACTTAAAAGAAGAAGAACCAGAGAATGGGTAAGGGCTTGAAATTATCTTGAGGGAAAGGTATTAGGTACCCCTCAAGATCCACTAGTGTGGTTCCCGGCCATGCTACAATTGTGACTTTAAATATAAACAACAAATAAGCAAACAAGACAGCTTTCACATAACGATTGGAACAAGGGAAGTATAAAAGTTAAAAGCATATCGAAATTTAGAAATAGGCGATTTCATAACTATTTAAAGGATATACAAGTGCAGGAACATGTGGTCAAATAATTGGAACAAATAATCAGACAAAGGAGTAACAGAGGCGGAGGTTTGAAGAAGAAACGGTGCTGGAAATCAAATAACTAAAAAGGAGATTTTTTAAGTGACTGAAGTAAAAGAGGAAGTTTAAAGAGCTGAGAGTCAATAGCTTTTAAAAATTTTTGGAAAAAGAAAAGGAAGTAAACAAGTGAAGAGTGAGGGGGTCCCTAGGTTTATAAATAACATGGATCACCCCACACAACACCCGGTAACTATTTATACACGTGGTGTTATCGCGTGGTCATCATATCCATGTCTACCCTTACCCATCCCGTTAAGATATTAAATCACGGAGTGGCCTCGCTACTTATTGCATGCCATTACCTACCCCAATCATATCAGTCCCAGAGGCAGTTGGGACTACTAATCCTAAAAGGGAAGGGGGATTGGCTTTTCAGAGTTTTAAAAGGATAAAAGTCCAGTGCGACAGAAAAAAAAAATACATAAAACAGTAAAAGGTGAAACACATAGCAGTTAAAGGCTCAAATAGGCCTCCTCATTCAAAGCAGCAAATTATTTAGCATGGCTTACAAGTACTGGTTAGGTCTTTAATTAAACTTAAACGTTAAGGGGTGGCTGATTTATCATATATTTTCCAGACAAGAAGTCCAAATTAGGCATGCCTGCTAGTTGTAATTATTAAAGACTGGTATAGTTAATTGATTATCTAATGGTTTGCCTATGTGAGACCTATATGCATGATATCTAACAAGGTAAAGTATACAGATTTTAAGGAAGGATTAATGATTTTATAAATAAACCAATTCTGCAGGTATTAAATGATATTATTACTAATTTTAGACTTGCGGACGAATCAGATTTAAACGGTTACTCCTATACGCATGAATTCTAAGCGTTACTGAATTTAAAATAGTTACGTAAATACAGGAGTCCTATAAGCATGGTATCTAGGATGCAATTGATTATTCTTTAACCTATAGACTATTTGCCTAATGACATGTGCATATGCAGAAATACAGAAACATAAGGGATGAATTCTATATGCGGAAATGCAGAAACTTATTGGCATGGTCTCTAATGTAGAAACTTATAGACATGATTTCTAATGAAATGCATAACTCATAGGCAGGATTTCTAATGCAGTAATGAGATAGCTTATAGGAAGGATTTCTATATACATATGCATAAACCTAGAGACAGGATTTCTATTGCAGTAATCAAACATCTTATAGGCAGGATTTCTATATGCAGATACATAAACGAAAAGGCTGTAATTGCAGAAGTAAATACCTAAAACATGATATCTACCCATATGCATAACATGAGTGACCCTCCCTTTTTCTTTACAACACACCCCCTGAGTTATTACAAGATTAGTACAACCAGAATGAATCCAGAAAAAGATAAAATTACATCAGAAATTAAAGATTCCATCCAAGGAGAGCCTAGTTTAGACACATAATCTGAAACATGAAATAAACCAACTTCTAAAGATCAGATATCCAAAGCCTTTCTCATCTTTTGGGTGTGTAAAAGTTCCAAGGAGCCTCATCAACTCCAGGCAGTGCTTACGCCCAAATACATTGCAGGATCAAATTATAGTGCAATATGGAAGGGTCAGCTCTCAAATGCCCACGTTCAGAGGGAACTCAAGGTCCCAAAGAAAGGTTCATAGGAAGAGGGCAAAACTTAGAGTCTAAGAATAAGTGTAAGTACATACAGGGAGTTAAGGAAGGCCATGACAGGCTAGTGGTCATGCCCAACAATTAGGAATGCTGGCACACTCCTGACCAGTCTGTTAGCTAAATTTGGGAGTTAGAACCCATTAAGGGTCAGGTTTAGAACTGAGCAGTAATTTGGATACTGCCAGGCCATGAACCCTAACTCAAACACATAGTAGGGAATGGGTATGGGAAATTCATAACAAACAGTAAACACATAAGGAAGAGTAGCATATTTAATACAACATATGAACAGCGAAGTAGGCAAGAGTGTGGCAACTATAAAGTAAACACATAGAGAAGAAGCTGAAATCAAAATCGAGACATACCAGTTTTAGGGAAATAAATAAGTAAAACAGTAGCCTTGAAAGCCAAGTTGCAAGCAGGCAGTACAAAAGATCTCAGAAGAAAGTAGAGAGTTGAAAGAATATTGTAATTGAGAGTGTGTGTAAGAATATGTGTATTGAACCAAAGGTTCAAAGTTGTTTTAGTGTAGAAGGGTCGTGCCTAGTGGTGTTTATTCGAATCGGTTTATTGAAAAATAGAATCGATTACTTGTTATCGAAATCGAAATAAAAAAAATCGAAACCTTATTGAAACGATAACGATAAGCGTATGTACAAATCGATAAGTAATTATTGATAAGGGTCAAAATCGAATCGATAAATCGAATGCACACTCCTAGACTATAGACACTTGTTAAATGAGTAATTACATATTTGTGTAGATTAATATAACAAACAGAATGTGTATATATTCCGCTACTATTTTGAAAGCCGCTATATAATATTATTTTCCCTAATATATACCATTTCATTTACACTAAGTCCCTTACCCTATTATTTACTCTACCACATTTAAGGAATGATCATATTTAAAGATCAAAGGAATGAAGTTCAAATTCATGGAAAATGGAATTAGCCGTGATGATGTGTTTTGTTTTGTTTTTTTTATACCATTGGAGTGTTAGTGGCATACATTTGATCCCTTACTTTAGTTTTGTTGCATGTGCTTGTTGGCAAAAATTTTAAATTATAAATGGTGTTCCTCTTATTTTAGCTTCTTTTTGTCCATATTAGTTAGGCGCGTTTATAGCGATATACTTTCTGGGGAATCCCGCAAATTTTCTTATTGGTGTAATCGATAACCGAATCGATAAGCCCCCAAAATTGGTAAATCGAAATTGAAAAAATCAAAACCTTATTGAAACGATAACGATAAGTATATGTACAAATCAATGATCGATAAGGGTCAAAATCCAATCGATAAATCGAATGCACACCCCTTGTCGTGCCCCTTTTATAGTGCAGCAAACAAGTAAGAAAAAGGCAAGGAAGTAAAATGGAAATCAATCTCTATTTAATTAAGGGATTCTGATTCCAAACGGGCAAAATAATTAAGGAAACGGGTCAATTAAACATTTTTCCAAAGTAGTACAAGAGGAGTAAATACATAAAGATCTATTTAAGGACAAGGTTTGACAGAATACGGTTTGTGCAAGTAAGAAAAGTAAATCAGTTAACAGTCAAGAAATCCAAAATATAAGCTTTGTACGAGTGAACCAAACCAGGAAAGGTGAGGAAAGGGTTTTACTTAAGGAAAATCAGTAACAGTTAATCAAACCTAAAAAAATGATTCTGAATCAATCATAAATTGGAAATCCTTTTGAAGAACGATTCAATACACATATAAAAAAATATAGACATTCTTAAACAAGAAAGAACTGTCATTCTAATTAGAAGAGTCTAGCATAGAAATGTTTAGAGTCATAAACAAAGAGGTCCAAATCCAGTTCATAAACTCAAAATGAGTCTGAGAGAGTCAAAGGTTCAAAGTAGAACCCTAGTCCAAACATCAGATCAACCTCGTCAAAACCCCCAAATTCTAGGGCTTCAAAGTCGAATAAGATATAGAGACGAGAGGCCAAGTAATTGAAACAGGCTCAGAGGTCTCTTTCAGAGACTTATGAGAAAAAATATATATAAAATAGCAGGTTCAAAACTAATAGAATGCAGAAATTGATTGGAAGCATAGTGAGGATACAAGGAATAAGTATTAATATAAGCTTGGAACTTAAACAAGTTCAGAAGAGAAAAGAGGTAGTATAACACTTAAGAACACAATAGAAGAACACGTTTAAACAGAACTCAAACAAGGTCCAGAAGAGGGCAAATTAAAGAACTAAAAATCTTAGTAGAAAATATAGTAGAGGAACATAAGGGTATCGGAAAAGCCGAGAAAAAAGAACACATAAGATAAACATGTGAAAGCGTGATATAACAACACAGTAGAAGAAAGACCGCACAGTAGAAGGACATGCATGGTAAAGGCAAACATAAGAACACAGGCGAAGAACATGCGAGGTAGAAAAAGAAACATAATAACATAGCATAGACCGATACACACAAAGAAAAAAAGAAGAAGAGTCAGCAAAACTTTTTGCAATTTTTCAGAAACCCTAAATCGAAAACAAACGATTTTGAAATTTTTTTTGGGGAAAGTACTTTTAAAGTCGAGTAGAACACATATCTTAAGAAAATAAACATAGAAAACCCTCAAAAAGCTTAGGGTTTTGGAGAAACCGTAGAAATGAGAAAGGCTTGAAAGAAAAATCAGATCTTG
This sequence comes from Nicotiana glauca, assembly GCA_026770625.1. Classification (NCBI taxonomy): domain Eukaryota; kingdom Viridiplantae; phylum Streptophyta; class Magnoliopsida; order Solanales; family Solanaceae; genus Nicotiana; species Nicotiana glauca. The sequence goes on along the minus strand of MU667105.1, from coordinate 17,303 downwards.
AGTCGAATAGGTCAGGAATCAGGCTTCTGGACCAGGATACGCTAGAGCAAGGCCTGCGATGGCCGCGAAAACTTGAGCTTGCACAGGTCTGGATGAAGACGTTCGAGGTCTGGCCTTGATTCTTCAAATATCGAGCACACAAGAGTAATAGGGAGTGAGCATAAGGTTACCATGGCCGAAGGAGCCATGATTTCCGGTGAGCTTGAGGTAGGAGATGGTGAGAAAGGCTAGGGTTTCGAGAGAGTTTGAGAGGAGAGGGATTTCAGAGGCAGTGGACCAAATGAAAATGAGGGGATTAGGGTATGTTTGGGGAATTAAAAAGGAAAGGGGTAATCGTGGCCGTTGATAAAAAAGATCAACGACCTGGATTAAAAGAAAACTGGGCTGGTTGGATATATGGGTTAAATTAGGATTTGGGATGGCCCGTTTGAAAATTGAAATTGGGTTGATTGGAGGGTTAATTTAGGCTATAATTGAAATAAAATGGGGGCTAGTATTTAAATAGCCAGTTTTTCTCGTTTTATTTTATAAAAATTAGTAAAATGATTTTAAAGAAAATTAAAAGTAATGAACCAATTACTAATAAATAAATATTAATTAAAAATATTGAAACTAATTTTACAATTATAAAAATATTATTAATCTTAAAATAGGCTAAAATTGCAATTGTATGCAATTTGGCTTTAAAAATATCAAATAAATTTTTTAAAATATACAAAAATTATCTTAACTATATTTTGGTATAAATATGAGAATAAAATAAATTATTCTCCAAAATTTGATAGTTTTGGAAATAATTACTAATTTTGTACTGCTAAAATGGACAATATATTGACTTGAAAATGTTTAAAAAATTAGGAAAAAATACCGAAATACTTGGGCATGCTTATATATGTATGTATATGGTATTTTGAAAGTATTTTGTATATGAAAAATACATAAGAAAAAATTGGGTATCAACAGCTGCCTCTCTTTATCCGGGAAGGATGAAAGAGTTGTCGGGTAAAGATATGATGGCCAATTGACCGAACGAAATGATTTGAAGAATTTTGACCGAGCTTTAGTTCCCGAGCCACCTACATATCCTTGGTTTTTCAGGAATCAGGCCGTATATAGTTCAGGATCCGTCAGCGGAACATGCTGATGGAGATTTTTCAAGAACGGAGGAGATATTCGAATTAGGGTAGCAACTATGAGTTCAGCAGGGCTGCAGAAACTGGAGCGGGATCACTCCTACTGAGACGGCCATTGCTAGTCGGTTTTCCTGCAAATAAACAATACAAACGCATATATTGTACATAAATTTAAACATGATGCAAGTTCCCGTTGGACTATGAATGCTGTCTTTAGACAGTTAGGATGATGTCCTCAGACCATGATGTCCTGGGCCATGAAACAGATAATAAAGGATTCATAGGCTATGAAATCATGTCCTCGAGCTATGAGAATGATGCCTCCGAACCATGATGCCTCTGAATAATGCTATGCATAGATAAAAGTGGGATCCTCAGGCCATGGCATTGCGTTCTCGGGCTATGAAAATGGTGCCTCTGTACAATGACGCCTTTGGACAATTTGGTGATCTTTCAGCCCATGAAAATGCATAATTTGGTGATATTTCAATCCGTGAGAGCGTAAATAAAATGGCGATATTTCAGCCGATGCAGGATTTAAATGAAGTGGCGATATTTCAGCCGATGTTAGATTTAAACGAAGTGGCACTATTTCAGCCATGCAAAGTGTAAATAAAAATGGCGATCTTTCAGCCGATGCGAGATTTTAAATGAAGTGGCGATATTTCAACCATGCAAGATAAAATGGCGATCTTTCAGCCGATGCATGTAGAAAATATGAATAAAATGGCGATCTTTCAACCGATGCAATATTTAAATGAGGTGGCACTATTTCAGCCATGCAAAGTGTAAATAAAAATGGCGATCTTTCAGCTGATGCGAGATTTTAAATTAAGTGGCGATATTTCAGCCATGCAAATGGAGATAGTGCTTAGTCTCGGAAGGCAGAATGGTTGCCTTATGCAATGCAGAGAAATGTAATAGGAGGTAGAGCTTAACCTCGGAAGGCAGAATAGTAACCTTATGCAATTACAGAGACCAAGCTTAGTCTTGGAAGGCAGAATAATAGACTTATGCAACGCAGAAAAATGCAAATGGAGGTCTAACCTCGGAAGGCGGAATAGTAGCCTTATGCAATAGTTGAGACAGAGCTTAGTCTCGGAAGACAGAATAGTAGCCTTATCTAATGCAGTGAAATGTAAATTGAGGTAGAGAATATCCTCGGAAGGAAGGTTAGTTGCCTTATGCAATAATGGAGACAGAGCTTAGTCTCAGAAGGCAGAATAGTAGCCTTATGCAATGTAGAAAAATGCAAATGGAGGTCTAACCTCGGAAGGCAGAATAGTAGCCTTATGCAGAAGATGAGAGACGAATAGCAGTAAAAGATTCTTAGCTGATAGCGGATAGCTGGTTACTAATTGTGGCTACTGGGGATACTGGATAAGGATAGCGGTTGTGAAGTGATAATTCTGGGAGTTGCATTCCTAAAAAGTATGAGTGTACAAATATATTCAATGCTTTGTGACTTGGGTGCCTATATCTAAAGAAAAATCATGAGTTTTGTAAAGGGGAAAGGTTAGTTCGTGTTCTTGCTGACTTTGCTTGGCTGGCTCGCCTCTGTTTTGGTGATACTGTAGGTACCCTAAGGGTAGCATTGTTAAACAAAGCAATTTCGATAATAAGCATGCATGAGTTTGTTAAAGATAAGACATATGTATATATTTAAGAAATAGCTTTTAGATGAACCAACGACCGAGACGTGGTTCAAGACATTGCGACCTTTCTTGGTAAGGAATCTTGAGGGTCCTCCTCAAAATTCTTCCCCAGTTTAGTAGGTTGATGCTTCTGATGGCTGCTTGCGATGATCGGCTGAAGTTACGTCCGAATTTCGAGGGTCCTCCTCAAAATTCTGCCCCAGTTCCAATTGCAGGGGGAAATGAAAATTTTATTGAATTGTGACCGAACCAATAAGGCTGCCTACGTATCCCCTCTTAAATGGGAATCAGGTCAGACGTAGTTCAAATTACATAGTGGTATCACAAATGGTTATACATAGTATCACTTGACTGCATCTGAGTTGATTGGTTTTGGCAAAACTTCTTTGTCCATTTCTACGAGTACAAGGGCTCCTCCTATTAGAACTTGATGAACCATGCATGGGCCTTTCTAGTTAGGAGAGAACTTCCCTTTGGCTTCATCTTGATGTGGAAAAATCTTCTTTAACACCAGCTGCCCTGGTGTGAAACGTCTTGGTCTGACTCTCTTGTTGATGGCTCTGGACATTCTGTTCTGATAAAGTTGACCATGGCAAACTGCATTCATTATTTTTCCATCTATAAGAGCCACTCGTAATAACATTTTACCCATTCTGCATGATCGATCTCTGCTTTATGTATGATTATTAAGAAGGGAATTTCTACCTCGACGGGAATAACCACTTCTGTACCCTAAACCAACATATAAGGAGTTGCACTAGTTGATGTGCGGACTGTGGTGCGATACCCTAACAAAGAAAATGATAGCTTCTCATGCCACTGCATATACTTTTCTACCATCTTTCTCAGTATCTTCTTGATGTTCTTGATGGCGGCTTCTACAGCTCCATTCATCTGAGGCCTGTAAGCTGTGGAATTCTTGTGTTTGATCTTGAAGGTTTCACACATATCTTTCATCAAATCACTATTGAGGTTGGATCCATTGTCAGTAATGATTGATTCTGGAATCCCGAATCGATATACGATACGATCACGGACAAAGTCTGCCACGACTTTCTTGGTCACTGCTCTGTAAATTGCTACTTCAACCCATTTGGTGAAATAGTCGATTACTAATAGGATAAACCTGTGCCCATTTGATGTGGCATGTTCGATTGGTCCGATAACATCCATTCCCCATGCGTCGAATGGACATGGCAAGCTTGTTGCATTAAGCTTATTTCGAGGTACCCTTATCATGTCAGCATGTATCTGGCAGTAGTGGCACTTTCGGACATACTGGATGCAGTCCATCTCCATAGTCATCCAAAAATAACCTACTCGGAGTATCTTCTTGGCTAAGACAAAACCGTTCATATGTGGACCACAGGTACCAACATCAATTTCCTCTAGCAGTTTAGATGCTTCCTTCGCATCAACATACCATAGCAAACCCAAATTCGGAGTCCTCCTATATAGGATTCCCCCGCTGTAGAAGAAATTGTTGGACAATCTTCGAAGTGTGCATTTCTAGGTAGCCTTTGCAAGCTCTGGATATTCTCCTTTGGCTAAAAATTCCTTGATGTCGTGAAACCAAGGCTTTCCATCTGCTTCTTCCTCGACATGAGCATAATAAGTTGGCTGATCATGAATCTTCACTGGAATAGGGTCTATGAAGTTCTTATCTAGATGTTGAATCATAGATGATAGGGTGGCCAATGCGTCGGCAAACTTATTCTAGACTCTGGGAACATGCTAGAATTCTGTCTTTGTGAACCTCTTCCATAACTCCTATACATGATGCAAGTAGGGGAGTATCTTTGAGTTCTTTATTGCCCATTCTTCTCGGACCAGATGTATAAGTAAGTTCGAATCCCCAATCACTAGCAACTCTTGGATGTTCATGTCAATGGACATCTTAAGCCCTAAGATACAGGCTTTGTACTCGACCATATTATTGGTGCAGGGGAACCTTAGCTTGGCGGATACCGGATAATGCTAGCTAGTTTCTAATATTAGGACTGCTCCTACACCAACTCCTTTGAAATTCGATGTTCCATCAAAAAACATTCTCCAACCGTCATAGGCTTATGCAATGTCTTCTCCTACAAATGATACCTCCTCATAAGGAAATTATGTCTTTAAGGGCTCAAATTCTCCATCCACTGGGTTTTCTACAAGGTGATCTGCTAAGGCCTGTCCTTTGATTGCTTTCTAAATTACGTAGACAATGTCAAATTCGCTCAGCAGGATTTGCCACTTAGTTAGCTTGCAAGTGGGCATGGGCTTCTGAAAGATGTACTTCAATGGGTCCATTCTTGATATGAGATATGTAGTGTAAGCACAAAAATAGTGCCTCAACTTCTGAGCTACCCAAGTCAAAGCACAACAGGTGCGTTCCAATAGAGAATATACCGGGCCTCGTACGGGGTGGACTTCTTGCTGAGATAATAGATGGCCTGCTATTTTCTCCCCATTTCATCATGCTACCCAGAACACAACCAAATGCTTCATCCAATACTACAAGGTAGAGTCGTAGGGGTCTACCCGGTTCGGGCGGAACCAAAACTTGCGGTGTTGATAGGTACTCCTTGATTCTGTCGAAGGATTTTTGGCAGTCATCAGTCCATTTGGTAGTAGCGTCCTTCTTTAGAATCTTATAGATTGGCTCACAGATGACAGTAGATTGTGCTATGAACCGGCTGATGTAGTTAAGTCTCCCCGAGAAACTCATTACCTCCTTCTTAATCTTTGGCATTGGCAATTCTTGAATAGCTTTGACCTTTGATGGATCCAATTCTATCCCTCGTTGACTCACAATGAACCCGAGAAATTTTCCCGCTGGAACCCCGAATGCACATTTCGCGGGATTCAATTTCATGTTGTACCTTCTTAGTTTGTTGAAGAATTTCCTCAAATCTTCCATGTGATAAGCAGCTTTCTTGGATTTGATGATGACGTCGTCTATATACACTTTGGTCTCCTTGTGTTCATGTCATGAAAAATGGTAGTCATGGCCCTCATATAGGTGGCCTGATACGCTCAAACTACACTTTTATAATTTGTGTAAGGAGGTCGATGTCAAATGTAATAACCCAACAAGGTTGGGACCGAATCCCACAGGGAATAGGTGTGAAAAGGTTACTAGAGTAGTATGTTGCCCAACTAAGGTAGTCAGTCTATCCAGTTAATGGTAACAAGAGTGTGGATTGAGTTTGTTTTGAAGTAATAACTAAGTGGAATATTGAAGACGTAATTAACAGGATTAAAGAAACCAAGGTTGTGTCCCTTTTTATGAAATGTAATGCTATCAGTGTTAGTATGATATATTTCTACTGGTCGGTCCTTTTATTATATGCAATTGATATCTAAGTGACTACCCAATATTCCCAATAGTTGGGTAGTATTTCCTTTTAATAATTTCCCAAATGTAAAAGAGTTGCAATTACTAAAAATAAATATATGCCAAATAAAACCCACTTATCCCTAAGCGATTTTATTAAACAAGGTTTAAAGCCTTGAGTCTTTGATATTTACTTCTACCAAGTTCTAACCCACTTTCCCAAGCAAATTAGAATTTAATGGCACTTGTCAATGTTTGCAACCACCAACAATAAATGAAGCATGAGAAATAAATAAATATTAACCAACCATTATATATATATTCAATGTTAAACACCCATTAACACAACCTTAGTATTTACAGTTAGCTATTCATGCTACAATACAAAACCCAAAGAGTATTTAATGTCATAAAAGCTTACAAAGTAGAGAATCTTCACCCAAAAGCTTCCAAAAGTGAGGATTATTAATGTCTTGGAATGTAGTGCAAAGACAAGACAAGATGAGCCCACAAAGACATCATAAAACTATTTATAGTGGACTCAAAATCGGGATAGAAAACGGATAAAAATGCCCTTTTAGGTCCGATATTGCGACCGCATTGTTGTCGCAGAGCACGTATGTGGTCCGCATCTTGAACATCCTCATCCCATACTGGAACACTAGTTTATAGGTCATCTTCGCATTCCAATTATGTGGATTACATTGAAGAAATGCGATCGCATTTTGCGTCGTATCTTCATCATTCAGTGACCTTCATGGTTGGTTTGCGGTTCACTCTGCGGCTCGCATGTGGTTCTGCGGTCGCATAATGGACCGCATTTTTGACTTGAAATTTAGCCCAAATCTCTGCTTTTGTCTGCGATCTGACGTGCATTCTGCGGCTCGCATGTCTAATCTGCGATCGCATAGTGTTTCGTAGACCAGCTTTTTTTGGCTACATTTTGCTCTATTCTTGTCTTTTTTGTCCCATTTCCATGTTCTTGGGTTCTCAGTCCTTATGTACTATAGAAACAACAAAACTACATAAGTAACAGAGATAATTGCATTAAAACAAGCTAAAATCTAAGCAATTAGTATTGAAATGTGCCAAAATTCTCCAGCACATCAACACCCCCAACTTAAACTCTTGCTTGTCCTCAAACAGCTAAAACAAACTTAGCCTATTATAGACTTTATTTACAAAACATGAAACGATAATGACTACGGATGGTGTTCATTGCTAGTACTTCAAGCATTCATCTACAATTGTTTTACCCATCCTGAACTGATAGTATATACAAGGAAAACTAATCAACTTGTGAACCCTGAGCCTCAGACATTGCAAAACACAATGTTACCCTCAAGCGAGTGCAATTGTATTTGACTCAAAAGCCTAACTTTTGTTTAAATCCACAGTTCATGTACCCTCACTAGAAAGAAGGTCCCAAAATCACAATATTTACAAGGACAACAAAAAGGGACAGTTTACAAATACACTCGCTCTCAGAAATAACTTCAAGTGGTACAACATTTCATACCATAAGCTTGCCCTTATTTTAATTCATCGCTTATTCAAGAGTGTTCGGTTGGAGGTCCCATAAGGACTTTTTTAGCTTGTAATGTAGGTTTAGGGCAGGGTTCGATAAACATTTGGGTACAAGTGACTTCACCCTCCTTGAACACTACTCACATTGTTTCATTCTTATGCACTTTGCTTATTTTCAAACCCTCATAGCCTCACTTGCATCTAGCTTCCAATATAGAAAAACCTTACATACCTCTTCTAATTGTTATTCAAGGCTCCATACTTTATATACATACACGTATTTTCTATTTTTTTTCCTTTGTACACAAATCTTTCTCTTTTTTCTTTTCTTTTGGAGCTTGAATAATCTAAAACAAACACTTTGAAGCATGTGGTCCTAACTCAACGTACAACTTTACCAATATCCACTGCGACATGCGACACCACCCCCAACTTAGGCTTTTAGCCTCATTCTCAATGTTCAAGGAGGGACGAGTTCAAGAGATGGGATTATTTTACAAAAAAGGGAGAGGTTTGTAATGAGTTGGCTAAAGAAAAGGCTTAAAGGCTCAAATTGGGTACTAGTGATATTATTTATGTACAGGTTGGCTTGAAAGGCTACAGAGGTCTATAAAATAAGACAAAGAATGCCTAAGATCATCCCTCCAACCAAACATACTATTATTTGCATTGAAAAACCAACCGGGCAAGTTCTGGATGATAGAAGTACACACAAGAATTATATACACAGAGGAAAGTCACACACACATGGCACATGAACTGTTTCACTCACATAGTTTTACAATTTCGAGTCTACACTTGGCACTCAAAGCATTCATCATAGGCACATGTTCACACAGTTGATATTTTTTTATATATATATACACGCGGAAGAGTATATGCTATGTAAAGATACACATGCTTGATACTAGGCAATTACACCAAACCAGTCAATACAATTCATCCTACTCTCCTGGTTCTACTATTACACCCTTGGAAAAGAACCGGGAGAAGAAAAACCAAGGGGAATTGATTACTAATTAGTATCTACTTATTTTTTTATATGGAAACTACTATGAACACAAAACAAACACTAATATTAACAACATCACGAACTACACAATATAACTCATGTACTGAAATCATACTAATACATACAGAACAAAAGATAAACATGAGTATATGAGTTTAATTATGACATAAGGACATGCATACGTACAACAGTTTCCTATGTCACAAAAATATCTACAATGCTACCCTCCATCCCCAACGAAAAACATGTATTGTCCCAAATGCATAAGAACAGAGATATGAGTTTGAGGGGGCTCCCCGAGGCACACTAAGTGCTATGGGGGTCGGTAACTGGCTGAGTGCTGAAGGGGTCACCCTCTGAAGTGGAAGCTGGGACAAATGAGAGCTCAGTCTGAGGAGTGACCTCTACTGATGGAGGAGTGCTCTTAGGCTGATTCAGAGCAGGTGTTGGAGCTGGAGCTGGGGCTGGTGCTGGAGCCTATGAACTGCTAGACTCGCCCACTGATGGTAGGGCAGTTGATGGAGCTGCAGGAAGGGTCAAATCTACTAGAGACTATTGGATCGCTCTCTGCATATCTGCCTGCTCCACTTCTTCCATAGCAGCATCCTCAATAATAACATCTTCAACAGAAGCATCCACAATCAGCTTTCATTTATCCTGAGGGCCGTCATCGCTTGAATATCCCGAACTTTCCTCATCCTCGCCCTCATCTTCCTCCTCATCCTTTGACTTACCAGAACCTCCGGAATCCTCCCCTGGAGGGATCTCAATATGTGCTGAAGGAGGGACAGTATCAGTCATCAGTGTGGAGAAATCAAGACCTAAGTCCAGAGGTGCTGTGCCTGTAGACTGGTCACCATCTGTAGGAAGGAAGGATGACAGATCGAACTCCAAGTTCTGCATCTTTTGGAGATTGGTATTCATAAAAGCAACCTCCTCCTTGAGTCCAGGCAATCTACTAACTTCCCCCCTCTCTAACTTTTCCACCCTCAACTTAAGATGCTGGAACCGATACTCATACTTTGACTGCTGCTGTTGAAGTTCTATCACTGAGGCTTGCATCGGAGTCAGGGCTTGTTTTATGAGAGTTGGCAAAGTCTTTAAAAGCTGGTCTACCTTGGCATTGGCATGCTGAGCCAATAGACCAAGCTTTGAGATACCAGGAATGGTCGTGGCCGACTGGGCAGTGGTGGATTTAGAAGCACGCCCGGAGTTGGAGGATGTTGCCACAGTAACATGAGGGGTTACAGTGGGCTGGGAGTCTGCAGAATCTTCAGTAGTCTGCTCCTGAACTGGAACCACGGGTTGGATAACAACATTACTAAGTCTGGTGATATCAATGACCTGTGTTTCCTTTCCGGTTTTGTCTTTGCGCTCATCTACAAGAACTTGCGCGGCCTTGCATAGGGTTGTGATTAAAGAAGGGAACGAGAGTGAAGTAGCAGACTGTGTTTTCCGAATCCCTATCTCTTGGAATATCACAGTTCGAACATCAATCTTGATACCACTCATGATGCAGGCAATGACAAGGGCCTTCTCAATAGCTATTTCAGTCTCATTTGGTGAGAAAGCTGAGCCAGAAATGACCCTCTCTTGAAAAACTCTCTTTGTAGATATTTTACCCGGGGTTGATCCAAGAAGGAGTTCCCTTTGCTATGACGGATGCAATCCACCCTAGCTCAGTTTCCCGGTTCTTAAATTTTGCATCATACTCAGCTGTGCCTGCACTCCAATCTGGGACGTATAATTTATTGATGGCCTTGATGGTGCAGAAGATAGTTTTCTCCCGAACAAGCACTTCATCAGTGAAAACTCTATTGTGTTTATGGTACTTGGTTCTGGAGGCCCCATATGACGCGTAAAACTCTCGGACAAGGGATTCATTAAACTCCGCAGGTGGCTCAATTAAGGACTCCCACCTTCTCTTCTTTATGTTCTCCAATATATGGGGATACTTTTCTTTCAACCCGTTCAGGCTTAATTGCTTCTCGGGAAGGAGTTTGCGCTTGACGAACCCTTCCCTATACTTTTGCCTGGATCCTTCTACTCCCCAGCGGAGCTTGTAGTCATCTCCTTTTTTCTTCCTAGCCTCAGCCACTATGTCAACCTCCGGCAAGAGCACCTCCTCATCAGACTGGGAGGGGCATGGTTCATCAGACTCCGTCCTTGATCGCTTTTCTTGTGCCTTGGGACGGAGGGAGGATGCTCTTTTTTGGGTTGCGGCAACATGCTTTTGTTTAGGAGCCATATCTGCGCAAGGGTGAGATGTGAGTGACACAATAAGCATAGTGAGAAAAAACACAGGAGAATTAAAAGAAAAAAAAACTCAAAATGCGACCTGATCTGCGGTCACAAAACCACAATGTGGACCGCAGACTTGTCGCAAATCTTGCAGTATCAACTGGGGGTCTCGTTCTGCGGTGGGTTATGCGGTCGCATAACCACTATGCGGAACGCATAACCTTCGCAGAATGGACATGGATATATGGTTCAAAACTGAATCTTCTGTATCACTCTGCGGTGAATTTGCGGTCCGCATGTCAAATCTACGATCGCGAAGACACCGCATTTCATCATCTTCTTCAGAGGAAGTAGGGTTTAGTTATGCGACAATAATGCGGACCGCATTTTCACAATGCGGACCGCATTTTCACAATGCGGGACGAAGATGCCTCCTTCTACACAGGTCACCCAAGCTTTCAACAATGGCGATTCTATTTCATTCTACCCCCTACCCCAAATTATTTTCAACCCAAAAGCACCTACACTACAGAGAAGCAACTACACAAGCATCTAAACACATTTTTGCACATGATTTAAATGAAAAATCTCTGAACCTACAGGGGAAATCAAAAATAAAACGAGGGAGAAATGGGTACATACCAGTAGATTTTGATGATTGGGCCAATGAGTGTGACAAATAAAGTCCTTTGGTTGCACACAATTTGATCTTGATTTGGTTCGAAGTCCGTTCGTGTTCTTCCCCCTTTTCTTTTTTGTTTTTCATTTTGTTTTTCTGTATTTTTTTTTGTTTTAACCGAGTGAGAGACGAGAGTGTTATGTGGACTTACCTTGTCGAGTCTGCGATGGATAGGACACCACATAACACACAATGCGACCGCATGTGTGTTATATGCTGAGGTTAAGGACCAAGCTGAAGGGAGGCAAATGCGGTGCAAAATGCAGTCGCATACGTCAAATGCGGTCCACAGAGAGCACCAACTCATCGCATTTTTACCCCCAATTTTAACCAAACCTTCTGCTTGTGTTTGCGATCAAAATGCGGTCCGCATAGTGATAATGCGACCGCATCTATGCAGCAAACTTCACATGGTGGTTTTTCTTCCCTTTTTTTATGCATCCCTACCAAGTGTTGTGATCTTTTGAACCCCCTTCACTCTAACGCACACTTTAAATCGTTCAAATAAATCTATCTATCAAAAACTAAAAATTTAAAGAATAAAAAAAGTGTTACACACATGGGTTGCCTCCCATGAAGCGCTTGATTTAACGTCGCGGCACGACGAAGTTGAGCTTCCTTGGTTTCACTCTATGGTCGGACATGGACCATCTTTGAGAGCCAGCTGCTCCACCAAATGTTTTTCTCCATCAGTGCCCAAGTAGTGCTTGATGCGTTGGCCATTTACCTTGAATGTCTAGGACCCATCTGTTGATTCTAATTCCACCGCTCCATAAGGAGAGACATTGACCACTTTGAATGGACCGGACCATTTTGATTTAAGCTTTCCCGGAAACAATTTGAGCCTTGAGTTAAAGAGCAAGACCAGATCACCCGTCATGAACTCTCTTTTCAAGATCTTCTTGTCATGGACAAACTTCATCCGTTCTTTGTACATTGCTGCACTTTCATAAGCATGGAACCGGAATTCCTCCATTTCATTGAGTTGTGTTAACCTCAAATTTACAGCTTCAGCCCAGTCTAAGTTCATCCTTTTCAATGCCCACATAGCTTTGTGTTCCAATTCCACGGGTAGATGACATGCTTTACCAAAGACTAACCGATAATGAGAAGTACCAATATGAGTCTTGTATTCCATACGATATGCCCACAATGCATCATCTAGCTTCCTTGACCAGTCGGCCCTATTAGCATTAACAGTTTTTGCTAGAATACTCTTGATCTCCAAGTTGGAAACCTCAACTTGACCACTTGATTGCAGATGATAAGGTGTGGCCACCTTGTGCTTGACGCCATACTTCTCAAGTAGCCCCTAGAAAGCTTTGTTATAGAAATGAGATCCACCGTCACTAAGAATGTCTCTAGGAGTACCAAACCGAGTGAATATGTTTTTCTTCAAGAAGGCGGTCACACTCCTTGCCTCATTATTTGGTAAGGCAACTGCTTCAACCCATTTGGACACGTAGTCCACAGATACCAAGATATATTTCATCCCACAAGAACTTACAAAGGGAACCATGAAGTCGATTCCCCACACGTCGAAGATCTCTATCTCCATCATAAAGTGTATTGGCATTTCATGCCTCTTGGAGATTGAACCTTGTCATTGACATTGGTCGCAAGCCTTGACCATTTGATTGGCATCATGATAGATGGAACGCCAATAATAACCACATTTAAGAACCTTAGCTGCCGTTCGATTTCCCACATGATGACCCCCAACCGGCGAGTCATGGCATGCTTTTAGAATAGGCATAACTTCTTCTTTGGGAACACATCTTCGGATGATGTTGTCAACACAAACACGGAACAAGTATGGCTCTTCCCAATAATATTGCTGACAATCTCTCAAGAACTTCTTATTTTGATAAGACTCCAACCCCTCCGGAATAAGGTCACTCACCAAATAGTTAACAATGTCGGCATACCATGGAGCAAATGTGCTAGATAGTGCCAAGATATGTTCATTCGGGAATGCATCATTGATTTCACGATCCTCTTTTTGTCTTCCTGCTTCCTCAAGCCTTGATAAGTGATCCACTACTTGGTTTTGAGTTCCCTTGTGATCCTTGACCTCGAAGTCAAACTTTTGCAACAATAAAACCCATCGAATCAATCACGGCTTTGCATCCTTCTTTGCCATAAGATAGCAAAGAGCAGCATGATCCGTATACACTATCACTTTGGATCCCAACAAATAAGCCCGAAATTTCTCAAAGGCATAAACAACAGCAAGAAGCTCTTGCTCAGTCACCGTGTGATTCATTTGCGCCCCATTGAGTATCTTGCTTAGATAATAAAACGGGTGGAGAACCTTGTTGTGACGTTGGCCAAGCATTGCTCCAATAGCTACACCACTAGTGTCACACATGAGCTCGAAAGGAAGAGACCAATCGGGTGTGACAATAATAGGTGTCGTGGTGAGCCTTAGCTTTAATTCATCAAAGGTTTTGAGGCATTTTTCATCAAACACAAATTTGGCATCCTTCTTAAGGAGTTTGCACATAGGATTTGCAATCTTGGAGAAATCCTTGATGAACCGCCTATTAAATCCATCATGCGCCAAGAAACTTCGAACATCTTTTACAGAAGTAGGTGGAGGAAGCTTGGAAATAATCTCGATCTTAGCCTGGTCAACCTCAATGCCATGCTTTGAAATTTTATGCCCCAATTGTAAGGCCCCGTAAAATTTTGTGCTTAAAACCTAGTAGCTCATAGTCCCAAGGTCCAAATATGTGTTAGGAATGTGTAGAAGTTCGGACCCTTGGTAGTGATCTAAGCTTTAAAAATCAAAAGAATCAAGTTTCCAGAAAATTGTCAAAAATGCGGTCCAGAATGCGGTCGCAGATCAGCTATGCGGACCGCATTCCTGCCGCAGAAGAATTGTCAAAGTTGATGTTGAAAATGCGGTCCACTATGCGACCGCATAATCAATATGCGGACCACATTCCTATCGCAGAGTGAAGCAGAAGAATTGTCAAAATTGAAGTTGAAAATGCGGTCCACTATGCGATCGCATAATCAATATGCGGACCGCATAATCATCGCATAAGTTCCTCAGGGATTTGTGGAGGTCAACAAAACTAAAATGCGGACCGCATTTCTATCGCAAACCCAGGCAGAGAAGTCAGGTTTTTGGAGCACTTCTACGGTCCATTATGCGGACCGCATTTCCACTCTGCGATCGCAGAGTGCGACCGCAGACCCGATTCGGCTCTAGATTTTTTAATTTTTCAACCCGATCTCTTCTTCAATAAAACGACCCAACACTTCATTTTTACACATTTTCTGGGTAGAACAAGAGATAAGGACGAGAGGGTTCTTGAGAGAGAGAGTCTCATCCTCTTCAACTGATTTTCCAAAGTCATCCAAGCCCGGAAAATTCCAACTACTTGTCTTCATCTCCACTCTTGCAGGTAGAATCCCCAACCTTTTTTCATTGATTTTAAACTTTTAAATAAAAGGCGGAATTCTCATGAACTTATCCTTGAAAATGGAAGTTTAAATACACATGCATGTTCTTTAAAACCTAAAATCTAGTAGGAGGGATTGGTGAAATTAAAATAACTGTGATAATATCCCTTGTGGATAGTCGTGGAGAACTATTGTTATGCTCTAAATGGTATAACGGGCTGTTAAAAAAGATGGAAATGATGTGGATAGTCACCTAAACCTTATGTGAATTGTTGTTGTGGTTATCTTTGTGAATTATTATTGTTGTTGTTCTGTGTGAATTGTTGTTGTGGTTGTATTGTTTGTGAATTGTGAAATGTACGGTGGGATCGGGTTGCGTGCCGCAACATGAAGTAATAAGGTGAGGGTTGTGGTGATAAGGGTGGCCGAGGTAATAAGGGTGGAAAAGAAAAGTGATCGATATCACTATTGAAATGAAATATGAGAACATTGTGAAATTGAAAATGTGGAAATGATGACGGGGAAAGGAGAGTTTGTTACCTTGTTTGTCGTGATTGTCTTCCTTTTGTGTACTCAATTATTGCTTCCTTCTATCACTATTGAAATGAAATATGAGAACATTGTGAAATTGAAAATGTGGAAATGATGATGGGGAAATGAGAGTTTGTTAACTTGTTTGTCGTGATTATCTTCCTTGTGTGTACTCAATTGTTGCTTCCTTCTATTGTTCAATACTTGTGTATGGCTTGAGGTTACTCAGGGTAAGGTTTGTTATACATATTAGTACAATTCAAATGTACTGACGTCCCTTTTGCCGGGGACGCTACATTCGTGTTATGACTGTAGGTGGAGCTATAGCAGGCACTTCAGTCCACCGGTAGTAGCACCTCCTCTGCTTTCCATCAGCTATATTGGTGAGCCCCCTTCCCCTCAGGGCCTTGCGTGGCTTATCTCGCTGTTCTTCCCGGAGTTTTATTTCTATATTTGTAAAAGGTATAGCCGGAGCCTTGTTGCCGGCATTTTTGTAATATTCTTCAGTTATACTTAGAGGCTCCGTAGACAGGTTGTGGGTTGTGTTGGGTATTAAAAATTAAGGTCAAAATTTTGAATATTTATCAATAATTTACAAAACTTGTAATATTTGATAATTATTATTTAAGCGGCTAATGGAAATGAAATGGAATTGTTAATAGAATACTTACTAAGTATTTTTAATGAAGTCCATCCCTTATTTAATTGTCGGTTGGGTTGGGTAGTATGCGCGCAACCTGCCAGGCTTGCTCAGCCGAGTTTACTCGGTTGAGCGCCGGTCGCGCTCCTCGAATTTTGGGGCGTGACAAACTTGGTATCAGAGCCTAAGTTTTTAAAAGTGTCCTAGGAGTTCTCGGAGCCGTGTCTAGTAGAGTCCTTCTTATCGGTGTGTTGTCGACCACATCTATAAGTTGGAGGCTATTCGGACATTTAGGAATTTCACCCTTCTTTGATACTCCAATCGTGCATTAGAGCTCAAGTTAGGAAGATAATTTTCTCTCTAAGTCTTATTTTCAAGATTGGTAATCGTAATGCCATAATCCGCGAATTTGAGGTATGTAAGGAGGGATTGATCCCACCATTGAGTCCGAGTGGATTGCCCAAGGGCTTGTTGGGAGAATGTATTGAGAGGTGGATGGATTGGTAAAACATATCGCTAAGAGGGGAGTGTCGTTGTCCCTATTGATGTCTCTGCACTGTCAGATCATATGTGATATCGGTATGTTACCTATGTACGTTAGAGATGTGGAGCCGAGGGGTATCGATAAAGCTATTTCCCTACCAACCTAATGTCGTTAAGTGAGTCAAATTAGAAATTCTACTCATGGTATATGTACATCCATATTGAGGAGTTCTCATGAAAGTGGTCTTAACAAGGTGTTGAATAACAAAACATTCAGTGTATCGACTCTTTGAATGGGACGTATTATTTACAAAGTCTCCCAATCACAGTTTTATTATTCACAACCTCCTATGGAATAGAGCTCTATAAGTATGTTTGTGAATGGAGTTATAACACTATTGATACTTCCCACTCGATTTTCCTAAATTCTCACCAAGGGATTATGTCCGATGAATTTCTTTCGGAATCTTTTTATTAATTGGACAAAACCTACTCGCTTGAGCCTATATATGTAAAGTTTTCCTATGTGGTGTCAAGTTCCATGCAAAGTGTCCCAACGTTGTGACCCTTCACGAGTCACTGTTTTACTCTGTTGTGTATATGGATTAAATGGTTTGAATAGTGAATCTACTCTCTTGCGAATATCATCATGAAAGCTCCTCACTG
>MU667103.1:14408-59680 GCA_026770625.1 Nicotiana glauca | reverse complement strand
AACTTCCTCTAATGTCGGGGTAAGCTCGAAGTCTGAGAAATGAAATACGTTATGTGATGGATCCCAACAAGTAACCAAGGCTTTGATGATATCTCCTCGAGGTACGATATCAAGCAACCCAGTAAGACCTTTCAAGTATTTTTTGACTTCGTCTTGTCCATCTTTACCCAGATCATTCCACCATAGATGTAACTCCAAAGGAATTTTATTCATGATTGAAAAAGGTTCATTTTGAATCGTGCTCATCCTGCACATTTATTAAAATGGTTTAGTCACTTATTATGACCCTAAAAAGAAAAGTCAATATATTTTTCACAATTTTAATTTCCAAAATAAAGCCCAATTTCGCAAATACGGCCTTTCAGCACTCCCAATGAAGATTTTAAGGCTATGCTTGCTAATTTGGAGAAATGACTTAAAAGTGGCCGTTTTTGCACAAACAGCCTTCCGGCGCCTTTTTGGGACATTCAGCCATTTTAAACAAGAATGACATCACCCCACTTATTTATAACAAAAATTAAAATTTGACATTTTTTGGCTATTTTTTGCAAAAAGGTGTGGTTGGACCCGTTAAGGGTTGCCTACGTATCTCACACGTGGTAAGAATCAAACCAGCATAGTTCGGTCAAATTATTTTTAGACAAACTATTTTCCTTTTATTTTCTATTTTTTAGCAAAATTGAATATCCCAACTATTTTTTATAACAAAATTTCTAATTATAGTCCAAAACAAATCGAAGATCTTTTCTCAGAGTTTCGACAGTATTTGAATATCGATTTTCTTCTAAAATCAGCCATTGTTATTTTTTCTTTTCTGTTCCCTCAATTCTTTTCCTAACCGGTCAGCATGATGGCCCGAGATAAATAAATGCAACATATAATCATGATGGTCTTTTCATATTTAGGTCACCTATCCTAGACGGACCCAACCCCTGTGTTGAGTCCCCTAAGTCAGATATGATGCAAATAAAAGTCCTATTTCTAGGTTCAAAACCCTAGTTATTTGGTTCTAGACAGTGCACCTGAGCGGACGACTCGAGTCGAGGAGGGGGCTACGTACCGGGGACCCGCGGGATCGTCCGGCTTAGTAACTTGTCCGGCCTCTTTTCTTATTTTGGGTATGACACTAACAGAATGGGGAGTCTCAACCAGTAAGCACATCCCCGGAGGTAAGAAGAGAAGGGTTTCCGGCACAATTTATATACAGTTCAAATAATATCAAAGCGGTAAACATTTAGCACATTAATCATGACCATATAGGGAAATCAGATATAAACAAATACAACAATTTAACTGAGCTCGAATTCTTAAACCCTGAACCGAAATTCTGGGTTTCTTATCCCCAGCAAAGTCGCCAGAGCTGTCACACCTTCTTTTTTACTGCTATTTTACTACACCCCGGGAAGGGATATAATAAAAGGAAGGAGTTTTTCCAATTTAAGGACAGTCGGAACGGGATTTATTTATTTAGTTTTAGAGTCGCCACTTGGGAAGTTAATGGTGTCCCAAGTCACCGGATGAATTCCGAACCGAGGAAAGTTTGACTCTGTTAACAGTCCGCGAACTAGAAATCCGGATAAGGAATTCTGTTAATCCGGGAGAAGGTATTAGGCACTCCCGAATTGCTTGGTTCTAGCACGGTCGCTCAACTGTTGTATTTGTTTTTATCTAATTTTTATATATGTTCCTTTTTATATGCATTTTAATATTCCGCTTTATTATTTAAAGAATTACAACATCGTGAAAATGTATTTTTGGACCACGCCGTACCAGTACGCCCGTGGCTTTTAACACATTTCAACTTCGTTGAGACTTGGATTTGGATCACATAAATGTGCATCCGTATTAAGAAGGTAATATTATTATAAATCGTGCCTAGATTATCTACGTCTTGTTAACTTTGGGAAAGTCCGTGAAGTTTGCTAAACGGTCCTTCCAAATCTAAGGTTTTTATAATAATTATTTGAGGGCCCCGCAATTGTGTATTTAATGTGGCGAGGCTCATCTCATTTTTATTAAGGTCATATCTAAAGTGCTATATTTTTCTATGTGTTTTGTCTCTAATTATAAAAGAAATATCCTAATTGTTTATCCGTTACCTAATAATTATTACATTGGGGCCATGAGCTCATGTGAGCCCAGGCCTTCAGTCATTTTTGGGTTTTATCACAGCCCATACGATAACACCATGGCCAAGCGTAGCTGGATTGGTTAAGTCAGTTTGGGCCCAAATCCTGGAACGCGTATTAATATGGCCAGGCCCAATGGCCATTGAAACATATCTATTGAATTTCAGGTCTGTTATTAGGAAATTGGTTCCAGAACTAACACAAAACATAAGACTGTTCTTCATTTTTCGTTAATGATTGACTTTAAAGTCAGACTAGTTTATACAATCAACTATCAGAAAAGTTCATTTATCTCTTAATTCGAATGCTTGTTAATTTTATCAATTACTAATTCAAATTAAACTATCATTATAACACTGGTCTTGTATACTACATTTTAAATTCGCAAAGGTTCAGATAATTCATTGATGACTACAAATCAAATGTTTTAACTACTGATTCATCAGCTTATTAAAGGCTGGTTCATAGAAAACGAGAATTTAAACTAGTGTTTTACTATATAAAGCTTTATAACAAACGACATATTACAGAATTAATGAGTGCGAAACATTTATGGTGTAAGTCCATATTGCTTATCAGATATTGAACATGCCTTTATAGAAATAATTTCTAACTACTAAACTGACTTCAGTATTCACATAAGAGAGTTCTTTAAGAAGACATTACTATATTATTAGCCTAACAAAAATAAGTTGCAGAAATTTAAATCAACTTTACTTTACACTTCAACTCTTATACTATCCTATTATCTAGATTAAAACTAAAATTAATATCAATTAAGTTTAACAGTCCAGTCCGAATTATTACATTTCCAAAACTAACCCTAACGAATACACATAGTTAATTTTGATATTAAAAAAACAGCAGAATATGAAATAACATTTAAACTTCATTTCATCCTCTTCAATATCACGTTTACAGCTTCAATCAATAGAAATTGTACCTGGAAAGGAAAGGAAACCGATGAGATCTAGGCAAGTAAGGATCAGCAATCAACAACAACTTGTTAATCAATCAGAACAGCTCCAGCAAACCAGATTCAACTCAGATTGAAGATAAACCAGTAGAAAACCCACAGAGGCAAAACCAGATCACGAATAACCACTTCAACCCAAAACAGCCCCAATCCAACAGTAATTCAATCTCCAAAGTCAAATAGAAGAGGAATATAGACTTGAAATCGCTTCAGAATCAAGGCAATAATGATACTTTTGAGGATTTTAAGTTTTGATGTGAAGAGAATACTCGAATTGCAATTGCAAACAAAAGGAAAAATGTTTTTAGTGTTTCAGATTTGCTAAGGCTTCTAAACTTTCAAAAACTTCCAAACTTCAAAACTTGTTCAATGAAGGCTGATGTAGCCTATTTATAGATTTGAAAAGGGAGGGAATTTCAAATTATGAAATTGTCCCTTAGTCCCTTATTTTATTGTAACTAGACCCCTGTTATTTTATTTAATTGACTCTTTTTCCCCTTTATTTATGCCGTATTACCCCTTTTTCCCAATCTAGAAGGTTCCTACCCTTGACTTTTACCCTTCTACCCCTACCTCTTTAGGATTATTACTGCACTACCCTTTTATCCTGCCTGAAATACCCTCAACCCCTTGAGTATTTACCATTAAACCAAATAGGATTTCCAAATCTACCCCTACCTCTTTAAGATTATTACACTGAACCAAATGCCATTCCCCAAATTAGCCCTGCTTCCCTATTTTAATTACCCTTTCACCCATACTGCCCTTTAACCCTAATTATAATCAAATACCCAAAATTATTCTAGAAATCAGGATCGAAAAACCTTAACCAGGATTAATCAATTAATTTGTCAGTTAACAGATACAACCAAATCAGAACTAGGTAATCAATTAACGAGATTCAGAAAACCACTCAAACAATAAAGAATCCAATTAACAGAAAACCTTAGTTGCTAATTAGTTTTTTTTTTAAACAATCAAAACCCTAAAAACTAAGTGTAACAGTGTGCTTATTCGAAAAAATCAAAGCCCTAAAGCTATATCATTCTTACCAAAAATTAACAACACAAAGCAGATCTTTAGACATGCAAACGACAGAAGTAAAAGAGAAAATCGGAACTTAGCTTTTTTTTTTTCTTGTTTTCTTTTCTTTCTTTCTTCTGTTCTTTTCCTTCTTCGTTTTTTTCTTGATTTTCCAGGCTTTTAAAACCTTGGATATAATTTTCTTGGATCTTTAACTTCAGGCAGACCTTCGAGTCTTAGTTTGAACTTTTTAGTGGTTTTCGAGGTTAAGGACTCTTAGAATAAGGCCTAGGGTGTTTAAGAGATGGCTTTGAAGTGGTGGTGTTCGCCGGAGTGGGGTTCCGGCGACACTCAAATCGATATACGAAGCAATCTAGGCTTATTCGAAGAAAAAGACTTAGAGGGGTGGAAAGGGGAGATCTAGGCGGTACTAAGGTGTTAAGGGTGGAAGCAGAATCAAACTTCATGTTCGCCGGAGTAGGGTTCCGGCGACACTTGGATGAATATTCGAGGAGTTCTTGTTGGTTTCGAAGGAAACTGGTTATGGGGGGTGAAAGAGAAGGCTTAGACCTTTCTATGGTGTTAAGGACGGGGTCATCGGAGTAGGTTATGTTTCCTACCGGTAGGGTTCCGGCGGGGTTGAGAGAGAAGGGGGAGGGAAGAAGAGGCGGCTAGGGTTTCAAGTATGTTAGGGAATGATATGAAATGAGGGGTATAATACATTTTTGTGTATTTAAAACCTTAGGATCAATTGAAACCGTTAGATTAGAAATACTCAACGGCTGAGATTTATTAATACTTATACGACGTCATTGTGTTAAGTAACATTTCAATTCTATCCGTCAGATCAAATAGATGAACGGTCAAGATCTGACGTCTTAAACGTCATTGTTTGGTTTAATAGATGGCCGGTATATCTGACCATTTGATCAAGGATTTTAACGGCGCAGATTGATTGCTTTTAAATGATGTCGTTTGGATTAATAGGCAGGCAGACGGTAAATATATTTGGGCCTGGGTTAATTGTATTGTATTTTTAATTTTTTGGGCCACTTATTATCAGCCCAATGTATATGTACATTTGTATTTTGTTTTTCTTCTTGTATTTTATATTTTATTTTTTTTATATATTTTTTGTATTTTATTTACTTCTTTTTGTATTTCTTTCTTGTATTTTCCTTTTCTTCTATTTTTCTGATTTTTTACTAATTTTAAAAGTAATTAATTTCTATTTTTTATGGTATTTTCAATTAAAAACAATAAAATGTTATTTTGATTTTTCTTTAATTTGTTCTCAAAATGTATTAACACAAAAATTGTAAAAATAAAAATCCTAATACTCCTGCATATCTTTGTATATTTTTTATGAATTAGTATGTAACTAATTAACACAAAAATGCCACAAATATTTGACAAAATTTTAAAAATCATTTTGTTTAGATTTTGGGAACAATTTGCTTAAGGCAAAAATCACGTGCTCACACCAACAGCTGCCCCTCTTTACCCGAGAAGGAGGAAAGAGTTGTCGCGTAAAGATATGATGGCCAATTTTAACCGAACGGAATGGTTTGAAGCGCTTGACTATGCTATGGTTCCTGAGCTGCCTGCATATCCCTGGTCTTACAGGAATCAGGCCGTATGTAGTTCTTGATCATTCGGTGGAATATGCCATTGGAGATTTTTGAAAAATAGACGCGACATTCCGGTTGGGAAGGATGGTCAAATTCTAGTAGGTTGCGAGAACTGGAGCGGGGTCACTCCTACTGAGACGGCCGCTGCTAGCCGGTTTATGTCACGACCCGAATTTCCCACCATCGGGATCGTGATGGCGCCTACTCGTGGTAGCTAGGCAAGCCAACTTATTTACCCTTTCATTACTAGACAATTACTTTAACAGTTTACAACATCAATATAGAACATGAAATTTAACAAGAATAATAGCGGATGTCTGATTTATAATTACGAATCATAACGCGGAACAGTCATTAATAGCCTCTACCCAAGATTTGGTGTCACAATACTCATGAACTACTAAGAATACACTAAATACAATGGTCTGAAAGAAATATATAAGTTGTCCGTCTCGAAAACAATGAGGCAACAATCTAAAAGAGAACATAAGGAAGAGACGCTGGGCCTACGGATGCCTGCAAGGCTACCTCAGTCTCGTAAAAATAAAAACCTGCTCCCGTACTACTGCTGATGCTGCTCCACAAAACCTGGACCTGTGCAAAAATGTGCAGAAGTGTAGCATCAGCACAACCGACCCCATGTGCTGGTAAGTGTCTAGCCTAACCCCGGCGAAGTAGTGACGATGCTAGACTGGACACCACATAAACCTTTGCAGTTATAAATATACAACGAAACATCGAATACAAGGCAATTAACAACATGGGAGGGGGAGACATGCTATTGGGAGATACAATGTCAACAGTAATCCCAAATAACAAACTAGAACAACTTAGATTCACAATGAACAAGGAAACAATTCTCAATACAAACACATGGTATCAATAACTGTTGCGGCGTGCAATCCGCTCTACAAATATCACTGTTGCGGCGTGCAACCCGCTCCACAAATATCAGTGTTGCGGCGTGCAACCCACTTCACAAATATCACTGTTGCGGCGTGCAACCCGCTCCACAAATATCACTGTTGCGGCGTGCAACCCGCTCCACAAATATCACTGTTGCGGCGTGCAACCCAACCCATAAATACCACTTATCAGGTATCGTTGTTGCGGCGCGCAACCCGATCCTCACATATTATTGTTGTGGCGTGCAACCCGATCCTCAATATCATTGTTGCGGCGTGCAACTCGCTCCTCAATATCATTTAATAGATTGATTTCCCAAACAACAGTCATAATTAAGAGACATAATAATAAGCAAATATTTGACAAACATCCCGGCAAGGGAAATAATACAACAAGTTCAACCAAACGTCCCGGCAAGGGAATAATTAACAACGTTTTCTTAATTTTCCTCATCTCATAATTCACTCTTCTATTTTGAGTCAACGCTCCAATTAATCAAGTCAATTCGTATGCCTTCAATATTCGTATCATAGTTAGAGCCAATGCTCCCAAGTATCAATTAATCATTTTACCGTTCACATGTTATTCACAACATTTAGAAATCCTCCAATAAACACGGAGTTCACAGCCAAGTCATGATAATCACATTATAAGGACTCACGGTCATGCTAGACACCGATGTATACATACTCGTCACCATGGCTATACATCGTACTCGATCACATAGCAATTAGCAACAAGACCCAACTCCTATTCCCTCAAGCTAGGGTTAAACCAAACACTTACCTCAAAGCCTTGAAATCCACTTAATCCTCAACTATTGCTTTTCCTTGCGGTTCCACCTCCAATACAGTGATATCTAGGCATAACCATTTTTATAATATCAATAAAAACTCAATGGCAATGTCCCATAGCTTAAATATGAATTTTCTAGCATTATTCCAAAAATCCCAAAATTAGACACTGGTCCCACATGGTCCAAACTCGAGGCTCGGACCAAAACATAATCATCTATAACCCCACGAGTCCAAATATATAATTTGTTTTAAGATTCGACCCCAAATTGAGGTTGAATCACCCAAAATTCTCAAAACCCTAACTTTACCCAAAACCCATAATTTCTACCTTGATTTCATGATTTAGGGCTAGGATTTTAGAAGTTAATGAAGGAAATTGAAGAAAACAAGTTAAAAAATGCTTACCCAAGAAGTTTTGATGAAGAAGTGCTCTAAAATTCGCCCTAGGACTTTGGAGAAAGAAGAGTTCGTGAAGTGATATGTTTTTTCCCGTCACTGGTTTTGTTTTTGACTTAAAAATTCGCTGGGCAAAAATGCCTTCGCGTTCGCGTGAATAGGGATGCGTTCGCGAAGGGTGAACAGGTCAAGGCATCGCGTTCGCGTGGTGCTAATCGTGAATGCGTAGAAGAAGGAACTGGGTAAACATCGCGTTCGCGACAAGGGAATGCGAACGTGTAGAGTAAAGTATTTGGGGTCTGGAATCTAGGCCTACTCAAACGCGTGAGGAGACCAGCTCGAACACATTGAAGGAAGCAACAAAGCTTCGCGATCGCGATGGCCTAAACGCGAACGCGAAGGTCTAAAGGAGCAAAGCTATGCGAACGTGAAGGCAATGCTGCGAACGCAACGAAGGATTTCACTGAGCAAAAATTGCAGAAAAATCTGCTACCATCCAAAGTGCAAAACTACCCCGAACACCTCCGAACACACTCCCGATCCCTCGGGGCTCCTAACCAATCACACACACCAACTCAATAACATCCTACAAACTTACTCGAGCGATCAAATCGCCAAAACAACATCAAAATCAATGGGTCAAGCCTCAAAATCATCATTTTCATTTCAAACTTCTTAGCCTTTCAAACTTGGAACTCATTGTCCGAAACACGTCAAATGACGTCCGATTTTGACCAAACTTCACAGAAAGCGCTTAAACAATATATAAGACTTGTACCAGGCATCGAAACCGAAATACGAGCCCGATACCATAGTCTTTTAATCAATTTTCATTTTCATTTTCCTTAATAATTTTAGAAAAATAATTTAACAGAAAAATTCTTTTACCCGGGTTCTAGACCTCGGATTTCGACTCCGGGCACATGCTTGAGTCCCATATTTTTCTACGGACCCTTCGGGACCGTCAAATCACGGGTGTGGGTCCGTTTACCAAAAATGTTGACCGAAGTCAACTTTAATCATATTAATATCAAAATTCTTCAAATTTTTCACAGATTTCACATATTTCAACATAAAAGTTCTTTGGCTACGTGCCCCAAATACGCATGCAAATAGAGGCAAGTAAAAATGAGGTTTTCAAGGCCTCAGAAGCACGGAACAAGTGAGGAAACAGGTGATGACCCTTTGGGTCGTCACAGTTTACCTGCAAATAAGCAATGCGAACATATATTGTGTATAAATTTAAAAGTGATGCAAGTTCTAGTTGAACCATGAATGTTGTCTTTAGACAGTTAGGATGACGTCCTCAGACCATGACGTCCTGGGCCATGAAACGTATAATAAAAGGTTTGCAGGCTATGAAATGATGTTCTCGGGCTCTGAGAATGATGCCTCCGAACTATGATGCCTTTGAATAATGATATGCAAAAGATAAAATGGGGTCCTCAGGCCATGGCATGGCATTCTCGTGCTATGAAAGTGGTGCCTCCAAAAAATGACACCTTCGGACAATTTGGCGATCTTTTGGCCCAAGAAATGAGAAGGTGGCGATCTTTCAGCCGATGCAAGACATAAATAAAAAATGGCGGTATTTCAGCCAATGCAGGATTTAAGTGGCGATATCTCAGTCGATGCAAGATTTAAATAAAGTGGCGATATTTCAGCTGTGCAAAAAATGTAAATAAAATGGCGATCTTTCAGCCGATGCAAGATTTAAATGAAGTATTGATATTTCAGCGGTGCAAGAAATGTAAATAAAATGGTGATATTTCAGCCGATGCCTGATTTAAATGAAGTGGCGATATTTTAGCCATGCAAGAAATGTAAATAAAATGGCGATCTTTCAACTGATGCAGGATTTAAATGAAGTGGCGATAGTTTAGCCATGCAAGAAATGTAAATAAAATGGCGATATTTCAGCCGATGCAGGATTTAAATGAAGGGGCGATATTTCATCCATGCAAGAAATGTAAATAAAATGGCAATTTTTAGCCGATGCAGGATTTAAATAAAGTGGTGATATTTCAGCCATGCAAGAAAATAAAGTGGCGATATTTCAGCCATGCAATGGAGGTAGAGATTAACCTCGGAAGGCAAAAAGGTAGCCGTATACAATGCAAAAAAATGCAGATGAAAGTAGAGCTTAACCTCAGAAGGCAGAAAGGTGCCTTATGCAATGCAGAAAAATGCAGATGGAGATAGGGCTTAGTCTCGGAAGGCAGAAAGGTAGCCTTAAGCAATGTAGAAAAATGCAGATGAAGGTAGAGCTTAACCTCGGAAGGCAGAAAGGTAGCCTTATACAATGCAAAAAAATACAGATGGAGAAAGAGCTTAGTCTCAGAAGGCAGAAAGGCAGCCTTATGCAATGCAGAAAAATGCAGATGGAGGTAGAGCTTAACCTCGGAAGGCTGAAAGGTAGCCTTATGCAATGCAGAAAAATGCAAATGGAGACAGAGCTTAGTCTCGAAAGGCAGAAAGGTAGCCTTATGCAATGTAGAAAAATGCAAATGGAGGTAGAGCTTAACCTCGGAAGGCAAAAAGGTAGCCTTATACAATGCAAAAAAATGCAAATGGAGGTACAGCTTAACCTCGGAAGGCAGAAAGGTAGCCTTATGCAATGCAGAAAAATGCAGATGGAGGTAGAGCTTAACCTCGGAAGGCAGAAAGGTAGCCTTATGCAATGCAAAAAAATGCAAATTGAGACAGAGCTTAGTCTCGAAAGGCAGAAAGGTAGCCATATGCAATGCAGAAAAATGCAAATAGAGGTAGAGCTTAACCTCGGAAGGCAAAAAAGTAGCCTTATGCGATGCAAAAAATGCAAATGGAGGTGGAGCTTAATCTCGGAAGGCAGAAAGGTAGTCTTATGCAATGCAAAAAAGTAAAAGGCGAACAGTAGTAAAATCTCTTAGCTGATGGCTTAATTGCTAATAGCTGATTGCGATATTGTGGTTGTTTGAGATGCCGTGTACGAATAGCAAATGCAAATAGGTGATGGTTCTAAGGGTCGTATTCCCTAATAGTATGAGTGTGTAAATGCATTCGATGATTTGCAACTTGGGTGCCTGCATCCAAAGAAAAATCGTGAGTTTTGCAGAGGGGAAAGGTTAGTTTGTATCCCCGTAAACTTTGCTTGTCCTACTTGGCTCCATTTTCAGTGATGTTGTGTACCATCGGGGTAGCGCTGCTAAACAAAGCAATTTTGATAATAGACATGCGTGATTTAGTAAAAATGTAACATAAATATATAATTGAAAAATATTTTTCTTTAGATGAACCGGCAACTGTGACGCGGTTCAAGACATTGCAACCTCTCTTGCTTTGGAATTTTGAGGGTCCTCCTCAAAATTCTGCCCCAGTTTACTGGGTTGATACTTCTGACGGGTGCTTGCGATGATCGGCTGAAGTTACTTTGAAATTTTGAGGGTCGTCCTCAAAATTCTGCCCCAGTTTCCAATTGCAGGGGGGATGAAAACTTTATTGAATTGTGGCCGAACCTATAAGGATGCCTGCGTATCTCCTCTTAAATGGGAATTAGGTCAGACGTAGTTCAAATTACATCATACAAGGAAATCGTAAATGCTACACATAGTATCGCTTGACTGCATCTGAATTACTTCTCGGTAAACCATGTATGGGCCTTGCCAGTTAGGAGAGAACTTCCCTTTGGCTTCATCTTGATGTGGAAAAATCTTCTTTAACACCAGTTGCCCTGGTGTGAACCGTCTTGTTCTTCTCTTGTTGAAGGCTCTGGTCATTCTGTTCTAATAAAGTTAAACATGGCAAACTGCATTCATTCTTCTACCATCTATGAGAGCTAACTGTTCGTAGCGAATCTTTACCCATTCTACATCGTCGAGTTCTACTTTTTGTATGATTCTCAAGGAGGGAATTTTTACTTGGCGGGAATGACCGCTTCTGTACCATAAACCAAGATATAGGGGGTTGCACCAGTTGATGTGCGGACTGTGGTGCGATACCCCAATAACGCAAATGATAACTTCTCATGCCACTGCATATGCTTTTCTATCATCTTCCTCAGTATCTTCTTGATGTTCTTGTTAGCGGCTTCTACTGCTCCGTTTATCTGAGGCCTTTAGGCTGTAGAATTCTTGTGTTTGATCTTGAAGGTTTCACACATAGCTTTCATCAAATCACTATTGAGATTGGAGCAGTTGTCAGTAATTATTGATTCTGGAATCCTGAATCGGCAAATGATACGGTCACGGACAAAGTCTGCCACGACTTTCTTGGTCACTGCTCGGTAAGAGGCTTCTTCAACCCGTTTGGTGAAATAGTAAATTGCTACTAGGATAAACATGTGCCTGTTTGATGCGGCAGGTTCGATTGGTCCGATAACGTCCGTTCCCTATGTGGTGAATGGCCAGGGCGAGCTTGTTATATTAAGCTTATTTGGAGGCACCTTTATCATGTCTGCATGGATCTAATAGTGGGGGCACTTACGGACATACTGGATGCAGTTCGTCTCCATAGTCATCCAAAAATAACTAGCTCGGAGTATCTTCTTGGCTAAGATAAAACCGTTCATATGTGGACCACAAGTCCCCGCATGAATTTCCTCTAGCAGTTTAGATGCTTCCTTTACATCAACACATCTTAGCAAACCCAAATCCAGAGTCCTCCTATACAAGATTCCTCCGCTGTGGAAGAAATTGTTGGACAATATTCGAAGTGTGCATTTCTGAGTAGCATTTGCAAGTTCTGGATATTCTCCTTTGGCTAAATATTCCTTGATGTCGTGAAACCAAGGCTTTCTATCTGCTTCTCCCTCAACATGAGCACGGTAAGCTGGCTGATCGTGAATCTTTACTGGAAAAGGGTCTATAAAGTTCTTATCTGGATGCTAAATCATAGATGATAGGGTAGCCAATGCGTCGGCAAACTCATTCTGGACTCTGGGAACATGCTGGAATTCTATCTTTGTAAACCTCTTCCTCAACTCATGTATATGATGCAGGTATGGGAGTATCTTGGAGTTCTTGGTTGCCCATTCTTCTCGGACCTGATGTATAAGTTAGTTTAAATCTCCAATCACTAGTAACTCTTGGATGTTCATGTCAATGGCCACCTTGAGCCCTAAGACGCAAGCTTCGTACCTGTCTATGTTGTTGGTGTAGGGGAACTTGAGCTTGGCGGATACCACATAATGATGGCCGGTTAGTGATATTAGGACTGCTCCTATACCAACTCCTTTGAAATTCGCTGCTCCATCAAAAAACATCCTCCAACCGTCATAGGATTCTGCAATGTCTTCTCCTACAAATGATACCTCCTAATCCGGAAAATATGTCTTTAAGGGCTCTTATTCTCCGTCCACAGGGTTTTCCGCAAGGTGATCTGCTAATGCCTGTCCTTTGATTGCTTTCTGAGTTATGTAGACGATGTCGAACTCACTCAGCAAGATTTGCCACTTGGCTAGCTTGCTAGTGGGCATGGGCTTCTGAAATTTACTTCAATGGTTCCATTCTTGATATGAGATACATGGTGTAAGCACATAAATAATGCCTCAATTTCTGAGCTACCCAAGTCAGGGCACAACAATTGCATTCTAATAGGAATACCGGGCCTCATCGGGGTGAACTTCTTACTGAGATAATAGATGACCTGCTCTTTTCTCCCTGTTTCATCATGCTGCCCCAGAACACAACCAAACGTTCCATCCAATACCCTAGGGTAGAGTATTAGGGGTCTACCTGGCTCGGGCGGGACAAAAATTAGCGGTGTTGACAAGTACTCCTTGATTCTGTCGAAGGACTTTTGGCTATCATCAGTCCATTTGGCAGCAGTGTCCTTCTTCAGTATCTTAAAGATTGGCTCACAGACAACAGTAGACTGCGCTATGAATCGGCTGATTTAGTTAAGTCTCCCTAAGAAACTCATTATTTCTTTCTTGTTCTTTGGTAGTTGCAATTCTTGAATAGCTTTGACCTTGATGGATCCAATACTATCCCTCGGCGACTCAAAATAAACCCAAGCAATATCCCAGCTGGAACCCCGAATGTACATTTTATGGGGTTTAATTTCAGGTTGTACCTTCTCAGTCTATTGAAGAATTTCCTTAAATTTCCATGTGATCAGCGGCTTTCTTGGACTTAATGATGACGTCATCTACATACACTTCGATCTCCTTGTGTATCATGTCATGGAAAATGGTAGTCATGGCCCTTATGTAGGTGGCCCCATCATTCTTTAACCCAAACGACATCATCTTGTAACAATACATCCCCCACAGTGTAATGAAGGCCATTTTCTCAGCATCTTCTTCATCCATCCATATCTGATGGTACACAGCAAAACAATCGATGAATGACTGCAGCTCATGCTTAGGCAGTTGTCAATCAAGACGTGTATATTTGGCCAAGGCAAGTCGTCTTTGGGACTAGCCCGGTTGAAGTCCCAGTAGTCGACCCAAACTCTAACCTTACCGTCCTTCTTCGGTACTGGCACGAAGTTGTCTAACCACGTCGGATACTCTACTACCCTGGATACCTTATCTTTGACCTACTTAGTTACTTCTTCCTTGATTTTCAAACTCATATCTGGCTTGAACTTTTTGGGCTTCTGCTTCACTAGCAGACATGCTGGATCAGTCGGCAATTTGTGAGCCACAATAGATGTGTTTAGACCAGTCATGTGATCGTATGACTAGGCAAATATGTCTTCACACTCTCATAGGAACTCTGTATATTTTTTCTTTTTTTTTACGGTGACAAATGGACCCTGATTCGTGTTTCTTTGATGTTTTCTACATCTCCCGGGTTGACAATCTCAATCTCGTCCAAGTTGGACTTAGGCCTATTTTCGAAATTTTCAACTTTCTTAACAATCTCTTCCGGTATATCGTCTTCCTCTGAATCTATGTCCGTTTTTTGCGTTGTATCATTGCATATCAGAGTCATTAGTTCATCAAGATAAGTAATGATAATGATGTTTGACTAAAGTAATGAAAAATAATAAGCGTAAGATTTATAAGAAACTGAAATACTTTAATAAATTCCATGAATGTTTTGAACATTGGAGCTCTTTCTTGCAAAAAATAAAAAGGCTAAAGGAAAATAAACTACTAAAAAAAATAGTGCGTGGTGCTTTGTTTAGCCTTGCTACCCCGAGGCGCACCGGGCTCTAGTGGTTCTGACGGTCCAGTTACTGAGGCGTGCTCCTATGTTTACAGCCTGTATGGAATGGCCTTCCTCACTCTCCTCCTCAAAAATAACACAGCAATCCATGTCATCATATCCTAGGAACAAGTTCTTCATTGCTGCTAGTGCTTCCTCTTCTTCTGACCCATAGACGATTTTGGCCGGTTGGAAAGTCTACTCTAGAAAGGGTATCGACTGCTCCAATGGATAGTAAGGACCATGCTAGGGTGGTGACCATTCCTTGAATTCTTTCCAGGTATACTCATAACTCAATCCGAAAGTGGTTCCATGCTTCTTGAGCTTGATGGGCTTAGCGATTCCTTGGAGATTCTTGCCAAGTCCTTTACCAGGCTCATACCAGCTCTAATTCAGTATGCTTTCAATTTTGTTATCCCACCATTTATCTTTATCAACGGCGTTGACTCGCTCGATATGGTGGTAAGTTTCCCCACCTATCCTTCTTCTTCCTCAAATTGCTGGGATGGTCCGGCGGGTGTATATAGGATTGCTACCGTCACCATGAATGATCACCTCCTTGTTATTCCACTCAAATTTCACTGCCTGATGTAGTGTTGGTGCCATGGCCCCAGTGGCATGAATCCATGGTCGTCCCAACAATAGATTGTAAGATAACGGCACGTCTATCACTTTAAAATCAACATCAAACCAAGTAGGACCTATTTGCAAACGTAAGCTAATTTCCCCAATAGTGGACCTTTGAGAATCGTCGAAAGCCTTAATGTTGATGGCCCCATCCTTGATTTCTTGCAGCCCTTTTCCTAATATCCTGAGTGTTACCGACGGAAAAATATTGAGACTGGACCCTCCATCAACCAGGATCCTAGTAATAAAATAATATTCACACTGCACAGTGATGTGCAATGCCTTGTTGTGACTCAATCCTTCCGGTGGTAGCTCATCCTCATGGAAAGTGATTTTGTGACTCGCCAACACTTGACCTACCATGTTTGCCATTTCCTCTCCAGTGATGTTGCTTGGTACATATGCCTCACTCAGCACCTTCAACAAGGCATTTTTGTGTGTATCAAAACTCTGTAGCAAAGCCGTGATAGAGATCTGGGCCGGTGTTTTGTTCAGCTGGTCAATGACTGAGTATTCCTTCGCTTGTATCTTTCCCCAGAGATCATCGGGCCCAGTTTCAATAATGGCTTGTTGACCAGAGGTCTGCTTACTCGACTCAACCAAGTGTTCTAGGGTATAAACCCAGCCGGTTCTTGTCATACCCTGTGCCGCAGTTGTTTCCCCAAACTTGGCTTTCCCCTTCCTTCTTGCCTCGGTTGTGTAGTCCCATAGTATGGCTTTTGTGTGGAATGGTGTTACAGTTGTCATTGCTACTGGGATGGGCATCCTTGCTTTGGAAGGTAATACAACAACTTCAAATGACACATGTGCCTTTGTGGTCCCAAATTCAACCTCAGTTGGTGTTGGCGTCTTTGTAGAGGCTGGCATTTCAAACTCAATTAGTATGGACATGTTCACCTCAGTATCTTCAGAAGGCTGAATTTGGACCACAATCGGATTAAGAGTGACCGTTGGTTTCTTTGGATAGTCACCTTCCGTGATCAAACCGATTAATCCTTTGGGATCCCAGTCGTCCTCTGTTTTAATCATATGAACACCTCCACCCTTGTGATCTGGTAGAGGATAGTTGTGGACATTTGGAGCAAGCTCCTTTGCCACGATAATCTTCTTGTCAATCGAAGCCTGGATCTTGTCCTTCAGGGAACGACATTCATCAATAGTATGCCCCTTCATGCCAGAATGGTATGCACATGTTTTATTTAGGTTGGACCATCGGGAAAGGTTTTTAGGGTTATAGCAGGGATAGGGGTGACCTAACCAGCATCTTTGAGTCTCTCGTAAAGCTAGTCGATTGGTTCAACAATGGCGGTATATTGTTGGGAGGTCTGCGGTCAAAATTTGCTTGAGGTATAGAAAAGTTTTGGCGAGTAGGAGGTGATTGATAGTGAGATGGCTAAGTATTGTAAGCCTTGTAGATGTGTGCGGGTTGGGAATATCTGGGTGAAATAGGTTGGTATGTAGGAGGTGGAGGCAATTGATAGGTAGGTGGTGGATCTTGGTAAGAAGGTGCGGGTTTTTGGAAATTTGGAGTGGTTTGATATGTAAGTGGAGATATCGGGTAGGTTTGGTATTGCACAGGTGATTTGGTTCTATGTGCATCCATTACGACTCTTGTGTCCCTTTTCTTAAATATACCACCAGACTGCAGAGCCTTGTTTGTGGCTTGCAAAGCTTCAAAGTTAGTAACCATACCACTCTTGATACCTTCCTCAATCCTTTCTCCTAGCTTGATGATGTCAGAAAATTTATGGTTCTCGATCAACATCAGTCTTTCATAGAATTGCGGATCCTCAGCCCGGATGAAAAATTTGTTCATTTGTTCTTCCCCTAAAGTGGGTCAAACCTTAGCAGCCTCTGATCTCCAATGAATGGCATACTCGCGGAATGTTTCTGTTGGTTTCTTCTTTAAATTCTGAATATAAAACACATATGGTGCATTTTCCATGTTGAACCTGAACCTATCCATGAAGTCGGACGCCATACTAACCTAGTTTGACCATTTCTTTGGGTCTTGGCTAATGTACCAACACAGAGCTTCTCCTTTCAGGCTCCTCATGAAAATCTTCATGCGAATCTTCTCATCTTTTCCTACTCCGACCAGCTTTTTGCAGTATGTCCTTAAGTGAACCCTGGGATCCCCTATACCATCGAACATTTTGAACTTGGGAGGTTTGTACCCCATGGGCAGTTCAACATCGGACTGTATGCATAGATCTTCATAGTTTAGCCACTTAATTCCTTTACTACCTTCAACGCCTTGGATCCTGGTGGTCAGCTTCTTAAGTTCTTCCATCAAATTTCTGATGAGCAAATCCTTATCATCTGACTCCAGTGTGCTTGAGATAGGCTGGGTGGAGTGTGCCACAGTCTCCACGTAGATGGGGGTGTTGTATTGGTTATGGCAGTGGTCATTTGGGGAGTTCAATGGTTCCGAGATGAGCAGCAGAGTGTTGTTGGGAGTGTGACAAGTATTGCAATGGTGGTGAGGAGCGGGTTGCTTTGGGATGTTTTGTGGAGGTATGGGACTCTGAGTAACTTCTGGGGCAGCAAGGGAAAATGACATACTTGCAAAATTCCGGACTTGATCAAGCTCTTCTTGGAATTTCAGTAATTTTTGTTCTATTTGAGAAGCATTATCCTTAGGGACCTTGGCACTACGAGTGATCTCTACCCGTTCAACTGAGTTGTTTGAATCTTCCATTCTTCTTTTGGCTTTGTGTTTGACGGGACTGGGAGGAGGAGTAGGTGGAGGGCCGCTGGATCTGGTAAAATATGTTGATTTTGCTAGAGTTCACGAACTAACCTTTGGGGAGGGGAATATACAAAAGTAAAAAAAAAGTAGCAAGTTAGTAAGGGTAATAAGAAAAGATGTTGCAATATTTAAACACGTAGTGCAAAAAATATAAAGAGTGTCCTAATTTTGGGGACCTCATTGTGCCCGAGGTAGGCCTAGCGACAAGTAAATTTAGAGAACTTAGAATGCTAAATGCCTCATTTTATTGATAATAAAATAAGAGGAATCCTAAAATGACACTAAATAACATGGAATAAAATGTCATTAATGGCCATAGGCCTTATTACATTTTCAAAGGAAAAGAAAACTCCTATCTATTTGGTACTAGAAGGACTTTCCCCAGATTCGGCAGTGTTGGCTCCCTCGTATAGCTCTCCTAGCTCGCGCAGTCCTAGAAGGAAGTAGGCGTTAGATAGATGTCCGCCTTCATTTCCTTCAGCAACTCTTCATCTTCGACCCTCTTCAGAAACTTCTTTTCTAGTTCTACTATGCCCCCTCCAAGTAGATTAGTTGTTTGTTGGTGCTGACAGCCATATCCTTCCATTCTCCAATTAGTTTTTGATTGGCTTCTTGTATTTCACGGTGCTCATTTTCACATTCCTGCATCCTCTTGCGCAGTTGGTCGTATTTTACCTGTGCTTCAACCTTTTCATCAATGATCCTGTGACCTCGAACAAACCCGGGCTGACCCATATCATTGTGGTTGTCTTCCAGCTAGCCTAAATAGTGTAGGGTACAACCAGCATGGTAGCGATCTGGTTCGATAGTATCTCTTCCCATGACGAGTTTGCAATGCCATATGTGTTGGGCTTAGCACTTGCAAGGGCTATCATCGTCCTGGAAGTCGGCTCTGAAGTGACTCATCTTGTCGACCCTTGGTATAACCTGCTTCCTACCTGCCTATCTTATGACGTGAAGAGGGACATAAGGATAAGTTCCTCTCAAACCGATGAGTATGGCGCATCCATATATCGAATGATGAATTCTTCAGTAGGGAACCACTCGAACATCCAGTTCACTCGGTCCTCAGTAAGAATGCTAAAGAGTTTGACACATTCTCTAGCATGTTTTGGTTGGGCAAACATGTTAGGCATGTAATTCATTCGTTTTGGGTGATGAAAGGTGATATGATCGTCCCAGTCTCTAAATTAGATTTCCTGGCGGTACTCACCCTTTTAGAGGTGTTCCATGAGCCATAATTGGAGTAGCAGATTACAACCCTCGAAATATTTGGCTCCCTGTTGACATCTTTCTAGGGCTCGGTATATTTCTGCAACTATCATTGGCACAAGACTGAATGGTTGTCCGTTAATTCCTTCCATTACGATTTTGGTGCCCATGGCTAGCCTGGTATGGATTCTTGTTTTCTTTTTTGGAAACATTATCATTCCCAGGAAACAGAACATTAAGACAAAAGACCCTTCGGTGGATGTGCCCTAATGAGGTGAGGGAGAACTCGTCAGGATAAGTACGGTAAGATTTGTTGTGATCGTACCTTTCATACAAATAGTCAAAGGGAATGTATGACTCCTTCAAACATGTCAAGTCGGGATTCTTCTTTAGACCCATCATTTTGAGAAAACCCCTACCCTTGCGATTTTCCGGCATTAGCAAACCCGGAGTTTCCCATGGTATCCTAGCTAGTCCTCCTATTTCCTCAAGCAAAGGCATCATCTCAATGTCTCCAGAGCGAAATACTGACCTATCGCAATCCCAAAACAGAGTAGCAGCTGCAATAATTTTGTTGTTGGGTTGAATTTCTAGGAGGGAAGGCAGGTTTCCTAGATACTTCCTGACAAGAGCTTGATCACTAAAAGGAAGATCTCCCCACAAACTCAGCAATTTGGGGTGCATGTTGGTGACCATGCCGAATCTGGGGACTTCGTGCCTCATTTTCTGCAAAACAAAAGTGTTAGGCTCTTACCCCCGCCAGACTCGACTATTTAAATATCAATAGTTGGCATAAGCAGCTTTTAGTTCTCCAAATAAATGCACAGAACGTGATAAGGTCCATTTGGGTTTCAGGGAAACACAGTGGACTTGGACAAGGCTATCTTAAAGAGTCATTATGCGGACAACATAACTGACTCGGTTAGGTTTGACCATGATGCATGCATAATTTAAAGAGAAATGGTTTCTATGAGGTATTAGACTGATACCCTTGAGCGAACAAATCAAGAGGAAATGGCATGGAACCGTCGACTACACCGTTGATCGACTGGTTTTATCGCAAATACGCCTCTGCCAAATTCAGGGGGGTGATAATATCGGAAGGGTGCAACCACTAATTATAAGCGTTGCTATGGTATTTTGTTTGGCACGAGTGGAATATGATGTTGAAAAATACAGTTACAAGTTGTCACATATTTTCATGTTCATAAAGTAATAATTACAATAGTTTCTCAATATTTACAACAACATTGAAGGAAAGCGATAAAGGAAGGCATTAAGAGAAATAAAGAAAAGAAACAAAGAGCCGAGTCAGTTTCGCAGTAAAAGAAAGATTAAATGCTTAAAACAGGTAAAGACATGTAAAGAAGCATAAAGTCACAAATAACATGAAATGGTAAAAGCCTTAAAGAAATCCCCAACAGAGTTGCCATGCTGTCGATGCCCCCCTTTTCTCGCGAAATTGGGTTTATGATATTTGGGCAGACAACTCTTTTCCTTTTGGGAATTGGGTTTGCAATTTGAAGAGTCGCAACCTAATGATTAAGTGCATTAGGACACT
This sequence comes from Nicotiana glauca, assembly GCA_026770625.1. Taxonomy (NCBI): domain Eukaryota; kingdom Viridiplantae; phylum Streptophyta; class Magnoliopsida; order Solanales; family Solanaceae; genus Nicotiana; species Nicotiana glauca. The sequence continues at coordinate 38,537 of MU667103.1, read as the reverse complement.
TAAAGGAAATTTAACTTAAGAAAGGACCAAAAAATGGGTAAGGGCTTGAAATTATCTCGAGGGGAAGGTTTTAGGCACCCCTCAAGATCCATTAGTGTGGTTCCCGGCCATGCTACAATTGTCACTTTAAATACAAACAACAAATACAAGCAAGCATTGTAAATATTAAGTATTTCCACATAATTGTTGCAAATAAAAGCAGTATATGAGTTTTGAAGAGTGCTGAAATTTGGAAGGAATTAGTTTTTTTATAATTAAAGAGAAGATGCACAAGTAAAGGGAAAGGGGTCAAATAAGTGATGCAAGTAAATTAGAAGAGAAGCAAAAGGGGCGGAGGTTTCCAGAAAAATAGTACTAAAAAAATTGGACAATTTAAAGAGAGCTTTGCATAATAGGTGCAAGTAATTGAAGTAAAAGAAGAAATTGAAGAACTAAAAACTAAGCAACTTTAAAATTCTAAAAAAAAGGAAATGAACAAATAAAGAGGGAAAGGGGGGTCCTAGGTTTATAAACAACATGGATCATCCCACACAACGCCTGGTAACCATTTATACACGTAGTATTATCGCATGGTCATCATATTCATGTCCACCTTTACGCACCTCGTTAAGGTATTAAACACAGAATAATGTCGCTACTTATTGCATGCTAGTACCCGTCCCAATCCTAATAGTCCCAAAGGCATTTGGGACTACTAATCCTAAAGGGAAGGGTGATTTGGCTTTTTAGAGTTTTAAAGGGACAAAATTCTAATGCGACAAACAAAACACATGAAGCAGTTAAGGGGAAACACATAGCAATTTAAAGTCTCAAACAGGCCTCCTCATTTAAAGCAGCAAATTGTTTATCATGACTTACATATATTGGTTATGGTCTGAATTAAACTTAGATGTTAAGGAGTGGCTTCTTTATCACATATTTCTCATATGAGAAGTCCGAATTAGGCCTACCCCTGGTTGTAATTATCAAAGACTGATGTAGTTAATTACTCACCTAATGAATTGCCTAGGTGAGACCTATAGGCATAATATATAATAATGCGAAATGTACTGACTTTAAGGAAGGCTTGATGATTATAGAAAAATGTAAGTTCTACAGATTTTAAACGACATTACTACTGATTTTAGACTTGTAGATGAAGAGACGAATCAGATCCAATTGGTTACTCCTATTGGCATCATTTCAAAGCATTGTTGGTTTAAAACGATTATCAGGATGCAGGAATCCTATAGGCATGGTATCTAGGATGCAAATTGATATTAATTTAACCTATGGACTATTTGCCTAATGACGTATGTATATGCAGAAGTGAGAAAACCTATAATCATGATTTCTATATGCAGAAGTGCAGAAACATATAGACATGGTTTCTAACATGATTCCTAATGAAATGCATAACTTATAAGCAGGAATTTTTAATGCCGTAATGAAACAACTTATAGGCAGGATTTTTATGTGCAGTAACAACTTATAGGCACGATTTCTATATGCAGTAATGAAACAACTTATAGGCTGGATTTTATATGCAGATGCATAAACTTATAGGGAGGATTTTTATATGCAGTAATGAAACAACTTATAGGCAGGATTTCTATATGCAGTTGCATAAGCAGAAAATAGGTTGTGACTGTAAAAATAAATACCTAAAGTATGATGTTTACCCACATGCATAACATGAGTGACCCTACCCTTTTCACTATATACCCCATAAGTTATTACAAATTATTACAACCCGAATGAATCAAGAAAAGTAAAATTACATCAGAAATTAAACTACAACCAAGGAGCCTAATTCAGACTCAAGGTCTAAAATATGAAATAAACCAACTTCCAGAGATCAGATTTCCAAAGCCTTTCTCTTATTTGGGATGTGTCAAAGTTCCCAAGAGCCTTAAGTGGACTCCGAGCAGTGCTTACACCACAAATACATTGCAGAATTAGATTATAGTGCAGTGTGGAAGGGCCAGCCCTCGAATGTCCAAGTTCAGAGGGAACTCAAGGTCCAAAGGCAAGGCTCATAGGAGGGGGGCAGAACATGGAGTCTATGAGTAAGTGTAAGTGCATAGAGGGGGAATTAGGGAAAGCTATGGCAGGATGGTGGTCATTCCCAGCAATTAAGAGTGTTGGCACACCCTTGACCAGCTTGTTAGCTAAATCTTAGGAGTTAGGATCCATTTAGACCTGGGCAGTAATTTGAATACTTCCAGGCCATGAACCTTAACTCAAAAACATAGAAGGGAGTAGGGGTAGGGATTCACAATAGAAATAGGTGCAAGAAAAGAACATGTACAGTCAATATTGAACATAAACAACAAAGTAGACAAGAGTAAATCAATTCTAAAGTAAACACATAGGGAGGAAGCTTAAATCAAAATTGAGACATACTAGTTTCAGGGAAACAAATAAGTAAAACAGTAGTCTTGAAAAGCCAAGTTGCAGGCAAGCAGTACAAAAGATCTCAGAAAAGTGTACAGAACCGAAAGAGTATTGTAATTGAGAATAAGTGTAAGAGCATGCAATTCGAAGTGTAATTGGTTTGTAAGTGTTGTACTTGAGTATTCAAGGTTGTCTCCGTCGAAAGGTAGAAGGGTCGTGCCCCTTATATAAGTGCAGAAAACAAGTAAGGAAAGTTAAGGGAATAGTTTGCAATCAATCACATAGAATCTCCCTTAAGTTAAGGGATTCTGATTTCAAACGGGCAGGAGACAAATAAGGAAAGAAATTTGATTAAAATCTTTTCCAAAGTAACATAAAAAGGGTAAATATACAGGAGTTATTTAAGGCAAAGTTCAGTGGTACACAGTTTTTGACAAGCAAGGAAAGGGAATCAATCAAACAGTCAGTAAAAATCAAAATCACATGCTTGGTTCGAATGAACCAAGTCGGGAAAAGGTAAAGATGGTTCAATTAGAAAAGATCAGTAACAATCAGTCAAACCCCATTAAAGGAATTGAGAATTAATTAGTAGTTGGCAAAACCTTTTTGAAAGAAGAATTTTTCATATATAAAGCAGACAAATCAAACAAAAAGGGTTGTCATGTTACTTAGAAAAGAGTCTAATATTGAAAGGTTCAGAATCATAAGCAAAGGGATACAAGTTTAGTTTGTAGACTCAAAGTAAGTCTGAGAGTCCAGGGTTCCAATGCAGAACCCTAGTCCAAACACCAAATCAAACTTGCCAAAGAAAACCCCCAAATCCTAAGGTTTCAAATCGAATCAGACATAGAGATGAGAAGGCAAGCCATTGAAATATACTTTGAAGGTCTATTTCAGAGCCTCGTGAGAAATAAAACAAATATGATAGCAGATTTGAAACAACAAAAACGAAAGCTTATTTAAAAGCATAAAAAGAGCATGTTTTAGAAAAGTCGGAACTTAAGCAAGTGGTGTAAACTTAAGCCACAGTAGATAAAACATGCTTAGCAAGGACACAAACAGAGTCTAGTAAAGCAAACAAAATCAAAGAACTCTACAGTAAACACTTATAGTGGAAGAGTAAGGAAAACATAGCAAGGATTGGCATGTGAGCACAGGAGTAACATGTACAGTAGAAAAAGAAGAAGCGGAAAAAAAACACACGCGTGGTAAAAAGAAAATATATGAGCATATTATAGAAAAACACACATAAAGGAAAGAACATGCAAGAATCAGAAAGATATTTTTGAAAACCTTTCAGAAACCCTAAATCGAAAATAAATAATTTTAAAAAGAAAATTTTGGGAAAACAATTTAGAGGTACAGTAGAACACAAACATACCATAGATCTAAGAAAATAAATAGAGAAAAAACTTGATTAGCTTGGGGTTTAGGAGAAACGCTAGAAAATGAGAAAGGCTTGGAAAAGTTAGATCCTGGGTCGAAGAGGTCAGGAATCGGGCTTCTCGTGCTTGAATATGCTAGAGCATAGCCGGAGAAGCCATGTAACCAAAGATATGAGAAGATCTGAAAGAGAAACATCGAAGTCGAACTTCAAAAACTCAAACTCTCAAGGTCTAATGGTGGAGAGGGGCGAGTACAACCCATCCATGGCCTGAGAAGCCATGGATTCCGGTGAAAGTACAGTGGAAAAAAGGTCGGAGACGATTAGGGTTCGAAGAACCTTCGAGAGAGTCTTGATAGTAGAGAGTATTCAAGGGTAGCTGAGAGATGGAAAATAAGAGATAAGGGTAGGTCGTTTGGGTTTAATTATGGAAGGGTAAATTCTGGTCGTTGATCTGTATGATCAATGGCCTAGATTTGAAAGGGTAGGTGGGAACAGGGTAAGGCCATTTGGATTAGGTTATGGGTTGGGTCAAATTATAAAATTGGCCGATCCGGTTGCGGTTAGGATTGGGTCAGTTAAGGGTTAAAATTGAAATGTAAAAGAGGCTATAATTGAAATAAATTCAAGCTAAATGTTAAATAGCCAATTTTTCCTTTTATTTCATAAAAATAGTAAAAATAATTTTAAAAATAAATTAAAAGTACTGAACCAATTAATAATATATAAATATTAATTAAAAAATATTGAAACCAATTTTACAATTATAGAAATGCTATTAATCTTAAAATATGCTAAAATTGTAATTGTATGCAATTTAGTTTTAAAAATACGAGATAAATTTGTAAAAATATACAAAAATCACCTTAACTATATTTTGGTATAAATATGAGAATAAAATAAATTATTCATCAAAATTGATAGTTTTAGGAATAAGTACTGATTTTTGTACTATTAAAAATGGACACTAAATTGATTTTAAAAATCTTTAAAAATTAGAAAAAATACCAAAACCCTTGGGTATGCTTATATATGCATATACATGTTATTTGAAAGTATTTTGTATGAAAAAAATACATAGAGAAAAATTGGGTATCAACATTATCATTTGCCATTTTATTTTTATTCCTGCATTGCATAAGGGTACCGTTCTGTCTTCCGAGACTAAACACTGTCTCCATCAGCATTTTCTACATTGCATAAGCTACAATTCTACCTTTAGAGACTAAAAATTGTCTCTATCTGCATTTTTTGCATTGCATAAGGCTACCATTCTGCCCTTCGAGACTAAACACTGCCCCCATCTGCATTTTCTGCATTGCATGAGGCTACCATTCCGCCTTCCGAGACTAAACACTGTCTCCATTTGCATTTTTTGCATTGAATAAGGCTACCATTCTACCTTCCAAGACTAAACACTATCTCCATATATATTTTCTACATTGCATAAGGGTACCATCCTGCTTTCTGAGACTAAACACTGTCTCCATTCTCCATTTTCCACATTGCATAAGGCTACTAGTCTGCCTTCTGAGACTAAACATTGTCTCCATCTACATCTGCATGGCTGAAATATCGCCACTTTATTTACGCTTGCATGGCTGAAATATTGTCACCTCATTTACATTTGCATGGTTGAAAGATCGCCACCTTATTTACATTCTCCATGGCTGAAATATTGCCACTTTATTTATGCTTGAATATCTGAAAGATTGCCACCTTATTTACATTTTGCATGGCTGAAAGATCGCCACCTTATTTACATTCTGCATGGCTAAAATATCACCACTTTATGTACATTCTGCATGGCTGAAAGATCGCCGCCTTATCTACGTTCTGCATGGCTGAATGATCGCCACCTATTGCATCTCATGGGCTGAAAGATTGCCAAATATTGCATTCCATGGGCTGAAAGATTGCCAAATTATCTGAGGGCGTCATTGTTCGGAGGCACCATTTGGATAGCCCGAGAACGCCATGCCAAGGCCTAAGAATTCCTTTAATCTTTTGCATATCATTATTCAAAGTCATCATGGTTCGGAGGCATCATCCTCATAGCCCGAGAACATTATTTCATGGCCTGCGAATCCTTTATTATACGCATCGTGGCCCAGGACATCACGGTCTAAGGACGTCATCCTAACCGCCCAAAGATAACATTCATGGTCCGACAGGAATTTGTATCACGTTTATATTCATGCATAATATATGCTTGCATTGTTTACTTGCAGGAAAATCGACGAGCAATGGCCCTCTCATCAGGAGCGATCCCGCTCCAGTTCCCACAGCCATATCAGACCTTAACCACTTACCCCGTCCTAAATATTGCATTTATTCTTGAAAGTCTCCAACGGCGTACTCCGCCGACGGATCCTGAACTACATACGGCCTAATTTCTATAAAACCAGGAATATGTAGGCAGATCAGAGACCAGACACAGCCTAAGTCCTCTTCAAACCATTTCGCTAGGTCAAAATTGGCCATCATATCTTTACCCGACAACTCTTTCATCCTTTCCGGGTAAAGAGGGGCGGTTGTTGATACCCAATTTTTCCCTATATTTTTTTTATATGCAAAATACCTTCAAAATAGCATTTATATGCATATATAAGCATTCCCTAGGATTTTATTATTTTTACTTAATTTTTTTAAAGATTTTAAATCAATTTATTACCCTATTGTATCTAGGGAAAACCCAATAATTATTCCCAAAATTATCATTTTTTTTGATTCATTTATTGGATTCTCATATTTATGCTAAAATATACCTGACCTAATTTTTGAATATTTTTATAAATTTATTTGGTATTTTAAAGCTAAATTGTATGTAATAGCAATATTGGCCTCTTTTAAGATTTAATTATTTTATTGTTATAAAATTTACTCTAATATTTTTCATTTAATAATTACGTATTATTAATCATTTTAGTGCCTTTAATTCACTTTCAAAAATTATTTTACTATTTTTATAAAATAAATGAGGGAAAATGGCTATTTAAATGATAGCCCATTTGCATTTCAATTTTAGCCGGATTTGAACCTCTAATTAAACCCAATTACCCACCCAATTATCTAATTGACCCAACCCATGACCCTTTTAAAATAATCCGCCTGAATCACCCTTTTAATCCAGTCGTTGATCATTTATATCAATGGCTCACATCCTCCCCTTCCTTTTTAACCCGACCTAACCCCTAAACCTAATCATTTCTCACCTGTTGCCACCCTAGGATTCCCCCCTTCTCCCAATTCTATCTCAAGCTCCTCAAAAACCCTCGCCGCCTCTCTCCGCCACCCTAAAGTCGCCTGAATCAATGGCTTCCAAACCTATTACAAGCCTGAATCCTCCTTATATGACTCCTACATGCCTGGTTACTATGGTTTCAAGGTCAAACCTTGAAGAAGCTTGGCCCAGACTTGGTTTTGTTTGAATTCTATGGCTGTCTCCGACCGTACTTCGGCCAGCCATGGTTGTTCAAGCCTGATCTTGACCTCTCCTGCTTAGATCAATGACTTTCCAAGCCTTTCTCACCATCTGGTTTTCTGAAACCCCAAACATTCAAGGTTCTTCTGATTCTCTTAGATTCGTTGTCGATCTGTGTTTTCTCTAAGCTCCTAAACGTTTTCTCATGGTTTCTTTCAAAACTCTACTTTCAGAACTTTTGTCTTTTCTGATTTAGGATTTTTTGTTACTTTGTTTCGAAGCACTTCTAATTTTTAAACTTGTTCTACTGTGTTTCTTATGTTTTTCTTCTACTGTATTCTTTTATGTTGTTCTCCTACTGTGTTTCTTATGTTGATTCTTATACTGTGTTTCTTATGTTGTTCTTCTACTGGTTTCTTTATATTAAAAGCCATAGTTCTTCTTAAGGATTCTGATTTTATTTCCTTTGTTGATAGTTTTGCCTGATTTTCTTGTCTTTCATCTCTATACTCGATTGAAAATGACCCTACAATTTGGGGGTTCATTTGAGTTTTGAGACTATTTGCTATGTGACTTGCTGGTTGCTCATCTCTGAATTTTTTTGATTTAAAAGCCCTAATTCATTTGGACCTATTCGAGCTTCTAAAAATAGTTTCGTCTATTTGAAGTTGCTCGACTGGATTCAAAGTCCTTGTTTCAACTTTTGATTTGGTTTCTTGCAATCTTTGAACTAAACTATACTTTCCAGAAAGGTATTTTACTTGACTTTTTTGCATGCTTCTAATACACTCTTCTCCCTATTACTAAGTCAACCTATGTGACTACTATGTTTTACTATCTAAAGACTTTGTAATTATTATTGCTGCTTCTCTTTGCCATGATTTAACCTCACATGCCTAGTGTTTGTGCACACTTTATATACGCTAAATTTCCCTCTCAAAATAACTCTTAATTATGGACTGATTTTAGACCTCCTTATGTAAGTCTGATTGATTTCTTTCCTTGTTTTACTAATTTCCATGTTTCTTAGGTTAATTTGAAAACTTTCCTTAGCCTTTCGATTCTCCTATTTCTGACTTGGTTTATTTATAACTTCAAATCCCTGACTCCTTGATTTACTATGTGCTGATTGATTTATTGTGTTTCTTACCTTATTTGGTCAACCGTGTATTTCAAAGATTCTTTATCAATTCTACCCTTAATTCCCCCTATGTATTTACCCTTAATTTCCTACCTTGCACAAGATGCTTACTTGATTTTCTTCCTAAAAATTTTTCTTCCCTTTAACGTTTGAGTTTAAACTCCTTAATTAAAGGAGGTTTTTATACTAATTGATTTTAATTGGTACACAGTTCCACAATTATTTTCCTGCCTTAGTTTCTGCCTGTTTTCACACTATAAATACTTGGCTCTTTCATTGACATAAAAACATATGAACACCCTTAGTTCTCTGAACTCACACTCACATTCAAAAATCATTCTCTCTTGTTACTTGTATTGTAACCTGTTTTTCAAGTCCTGCTACTGCCTTTACTGTATTTTGCTTCCTTGAAACTATTATGTCCTGTTTAAGATTTTCAGGAATCACAAATAATGTGTTTATTTAACACCTTTACTTGCATGTCTGCGTACTATTTGTGCTCAGTCCAGCATTTACCTTAGCATGCTATAATTTCCTCCTATTATGAATCCCAAAACCCCTACCCCAATGTGTTTGATGCTTTGAGGCATGACAGTATTAAATATTGTTGTCTCTAGCTCAACCTTGATGCCCCTGGAATCATGACCTCTATGTCACTATCATGTGTTGTGTATTCTTGTTGATTTTGTAAGCATAGCAGCACTCTCTATTGCTGTGTATGCCAAAGATTAGCTAATGCCTAAGTACATAGGCTATTTGGCAATTTCCCCAATCCCTGAACCCTTTGTATTACTTATTTATGACTGTTTCCCAGCACTTTTTCCTCTCTTCTCTACTTTCTGAGTTCTTTAAAATTTTGTTTCTTCACTTTCAATCTCTCTTAGACTGTAAGTTCTTACCCCCTCCTATGAGCCTTGCTTTGGGACCCATTGAGCTCCCTCGAGACTTGGACACTTGAGTGTTGGCCCTTCCATACTGCACTTGTCCTTATTTTGGTGAAACAATTTGAGTGTGAGCACTGCCTGGTGTCCTATTGAGGCTCTTAGGGAACTTTAACACACTCAAATTGGAGAAAGGCTTTGGGTTAGTGGTCTTTGAGTCGGTTTATCTCATAATTCAGACGGGAAGTCTGAATCAGGATCTCATTTGGTTGAACTTTTTTTTACTTCTCTGATGTAATTTTATTCATTCTGGTTTGTAATAAGTTGTAATAAACACTTGGGGCTGTCTAGTATAAAGGGATGGGTAACTATGCATGCAAATGGTAAAAATCATGCTTATAGGTCTATTACAATTCTTCATATTCAAATGCATAAAGAAATCATGCGTATAGGTCTATTACAATTCTGCATATTCAAATACATATAGAAATCATGCCTATAGGTCCATTAAAATTCTGCATATTCAAATACATATAGAGATCATGCCTATAGGATGTTCGAATTTTGCATATTCAGTTGCCTATAAAAAAGCATGTCCATATGGCCTCAAACAAAGTTTCACATTTAAATATATCCATAAGTGTAACAACAAGCTTCTACATTTTTTTAGACACCATGCCTATAGGTTTAAAATGATCTCTGCATAAGATACCAAGCGTATAGGTTTGAAAACCAGTTTCTGTATCCAAATGCTACGTCTATAAAGTTTAAAATCAGTAATGCATAGAAAGAATGCCTATAAGAGTTTCTAATTGAATCTGATTCGCCTCACTCAGCATTAGATAGAAAATCAGTAATAATGGATGCTGTCAGTCGTAGAACTTGTAATCAGTTCGTTTAAATTTAGCCTTTTTTTAATAATCTGAGTCCCTCACTTTACCAAGGTTTAGCAAGTATGCCTATAGGGTTTTCAAATAATTCGTCTCGAGTTTTAACGTCTTATTACCTTTTGAATTCAGTAGATATCATGTTTATAGGGCCCAGTCTTAACACTTAGGCAAGCCCTAGGGTAATAATCGTAAATTGAATCTGTTCTATTAATTACAACCAGCAGGCAGGCCTGAGTCGGGCTTCCTATCTGAATTATGTAATAAATCAGTCTGCCTCAACATTTATGCTCTCTCATATTTGGTGTTTAATCAGACCTAACCAGTATGTGAAAATCATGCTAATTATATGTTTTTCTCTATTCAAGGAGGTATAATTGAGCCTCTGTTTGTTTGAATGCTACCCCTAAAATGTGCAATATGTGTCTTTGTATGTCGCCTTAGATTTTTACCTTTGAAACTCCTAATAAGCCCAATATCCCTCCCCTTTTAGGATTAGTAGTCCTAAGTGCCTCCAGGACTGATAGGATTTGTGTAGGTAATAGCAAGCAATAAGTAATCAAGAGCATTTTGCACTTTAATGCCATAACGGGGTGGGAAGGGTAGATATGGATATGATGACCACGCGATGATGTCACATGTAGCCCCTCATTGAGGAGTGATTATCGGACATTGTGTGGGGTGATCCATATTTTTAATAAACCTAGGACTCCCTTTCCTTTATTCTTTTCAACATTGTAACTCTTTATTTAAAAATTAGCTTTTCTACCCCTTTTTTATATGTGTCGAAATCCCCTCTTGTTTGAGCCTTATTTGCTTATATGTTGATTGTACCCAAATTTACAATAATTATCTAGCCTGGAACTACACTAGTGGATTCTGAGGGGTACCTAGCACCTTCCCCTTTGAATAATTTCAAGCCCTTACCCTATCTCTGGTTATTAAAATTGAACTCTTTTGGTGTCCTAATCCACCCTAATCATTAGGTGGTAACTCTTTAAATTCAAACCTAGTTCCCAAAAGGAACGAGTTGTCCCTCAAATGTCATAAACCTAATTTCGTGAGAAAAAGGGGGCGCGACAACAAGCACCTAAAGAAATAACCCCACCTTTAAGCAACCGAGTGAATCTCTTCTCTTTGTACACTATACCCACCACAACTAACAAACCCGAATCATTCCATGATTTCTATATGTCCAAAAACTATGGTACATCATGCATCCCGCTATTTCCTTCCCCACACCTGTGAGCACATGATTTTTGCCCTAAGTGAACTACTCCCAAAAATTCAAGCAAAATGATTTTCTTCATTATTCTGCAATTTTGTGAATTTTGCATTTTAATTCATACGAAAAAAATACATTTGGCATGTGCATTTAGGGTTTAATTTTACATTTTTAGGATTAATTAGCTGTTAAGGCCAAATACAAAGAAAATAACAAAAATAGTTCATTTTTGCATTGATCATGAGTTTAGGACTTAATCATTTTTTAGGAATTAAATAGCTTAGTTTTGGAAATAACTTAGGACTTTATTTTAATTTTGCATTGTTATAAAAATCAGAAATATATAAAATACAAAATGAAAATAAACAAAAGAAATAAAATAGAAAAACAAAAGAAAACAAATTAAAGAAAAGGGCTGGTCTTAAAGACCCAAATTTGGGCCAAAATAGCTTAGCCCAAACAAAAATCCCCTACCCAGGCCCAAATCCCATGTGCCCGGTCCACCCCTACCCACATGAAACGACGTCATTTTTGGTTAATAAAAGTCAGTCAAATCTAAGCCATCCATTCATTTCAATCCGACGGCTTATAATCAACGATTGATTTCCAATAAAAGTGTCTGAAATTAAGAAAAAACCTTTGAAAAATCCCTCTTCCTCGTACCTCCTCCCCTGTAACGCCACCCCCTTCCCTTTCGCCACCCTCCGCCCTAACACCGCCGGCCAAAAATTGTCGGCGGCGGCGGCGATAGTCCAATTAAGCCCAAAATTTCACCATGTCATCTCCTTCACCCCCCATCCCATATCCATCATTATTTTCCTCTGAATCCCAACAAAATACCCCAAACCCTATGTGCCGCCGCCACCGTGCGTGGCGGCGCCACCACAAATCAGTCCCAAATTTACACCCCTGATTCTCCTCGTTCTTCTCTTCCTAAACCCATGATTATTTTCCTCCGAATCATCTTGTATGGCATCGAATTTCAAGGATAAGGAGAGGCGGAACCCTAGAAGCACAACTGCCCAAGTTTTCCTCAGTTTCTTCAGGATTAAAATTGATTCGAAGCTCGAAATAATGTGTTCATTTGTCCTTGGCAAAGAACAAACATTCACATCATTCCGGGACTTCGAATAAGAGTCTTGTGTGGTTCAGCATTTACATTGTAAGTGTTTCTGCTCCATGTTTGTTTCATTTTTATGTTTGTTAAAATTGGTATGTGCATTGATTTGATTTTTTTATGTTTGTTAGTTTATATATTAGTTTAACTTTTGATTAGGTTAGGCATTTAATTGTTAGTTAGTCCGATATGCTATTAGCTTTTACTTTGAGTCTTGATAGTAGTTAGTACATTGGAATATAGGTTGTGATTTGAGTACCTTGAAATTAGGGATAATCATGTTTATATTTCATTGTTTGTTCTGAGTCTTAGATAACAGTAATCCTGTTTAGTAACTGTTTAAGTTCATTTGGTGTGATTTTGATTGATAATTGTGCGTTAAAGTGTTGATCTCTAAATAATTGCTAGGCTTAGTTAACTGTAGTTAAATTTCAACTAAGGTAAAATGGTTAGTTTAGCCTATGTAAATTTCAGACTAATAGAAGGGTAATTCAGGGAAATTCACTCAGGGAATCTAGTAATAACTGAAAGAGAACTTCCAAGAAGTTTCTAGATAGGGGTTCTAGGGTAAATTCAGGAATTAAGTGTATTAACTTGAGCAACAAGTTAGGAAATCAGGGAGTAAAGTGTTAAAAATGAAATCTGAAAGTTGCAGCTGATTTTTTCTATAAAAGGGCAGTCTTCTTTGCTTCGTGAACAAGTTTTTGGAGCTCTAAAAATTCCCCCCAAAAAATAGTCTCTGCAATCTCAACAGATCTGAAATTGGAGATTCAAAATTCAAAATTCAAAAAACCAAAAACACGAAAACAATAGAAAAACTCTATAAAAATCATGTTCTATTGGAATCCTCTTAGGGTATAAGTTAGATTTACAACTGTAGATCAGATTTCTAGTCAACAGAAGATTAAAAATGGCTTGAACATCTTTAGATTTGGTTTAGTTCGAATCCAGGGAGTCTGGTTGGTTTTGAGCATATTTTGGTCTATTCGTGTTTGGTTTTCGTATGCTTGTGGTGTTTAATCTGGTGTTGTTCGTTCCTGGGGTTTGCTGTGATAATTTTGGAGTTGAAATTGATTTAATTGCTCTGAATCTGGGCTGATGTTCATCAATGCTTCAACTGACTTCCACTTCTCTTCATTTTTGCATTCTGATTCAGGTACACTCCCTATGTTCATTGTGGTGTAGATTCCCAGTTTTTTTTATAAGTGAAATGAAATGGAAGCTCAATTTGGCTATAATGGTCGTCTGTTGCATTACATTGTTGCATTTTGATTAATTGGACAGTAATAAGATTGTTTGGTCTGTTATTTGACTGACTATGAATGCCTAAGTTTAGTATATTTATTAAAATGAAGTTAGTTGTCACATTAATTGTTAGATAGAATAGGAGTTAGTTGTTTTATAGTTCCTATCTACACATGCTCATGGAACTATTTGGACTGTTAAGTTAGAGAGTATTCATAGCCATATCATAGTTAATTTCATTTTCTGTGTAGTGTGATTGTAAAAATCGGAAGATGGTCAGTCAAAAATAATTTCGTGATCCACAGTCCTCACTTATATTAATAGCGGGTATTTTAATCCTGAAACCACAATACTTGTGTCTAGTAATGGTAATTCGGAATTAGTTTGGGGATAGACATCCAAAATCATGAATCAAAAGCAGTTACGGTGTAATCATCTCAAAATACTCCACTACGTTGAAACTAGTTCATAAATTTTGTTAGTTAATAAATTGTCTAAAGGATCAGTTCTGCCAAACCTCAGAAATGTTTGTTAGTTATTAATCCCTCTCAATGATGCTTCCTTTGTGTTATGTTATGTTATGGATTTGATGATGGCTTGGGGAATTATAGCCACCTGGGCCCATTTTTTTACGCCAGGTACATATAATTCCTTTTCAAGGGGGCTGGCATCGAGGCTGGCCTGCTGCACTTGCACATAAGCAGACTCGATAGTCCGTTAATTTGGACTTGTCCTGGAATTTTTAATTTATAGTTTAGCACAATATAAGTTTGGGCCCGAAAATTGTGATAATAAGTAATTAGGACTTCTCTTCTATTATTAGAGACAAATAAAATAGAAAATCATAGCTGCTTTAGGTTTGCCTTTTAAATGATAAAATGAGATGAGCCTCGCTAAACAAAATACATAAATTGTGGGGCCCTCGATAAATGCTATACTAAAAATGCCTAGACTTTGGGATGGGCCGTTTAGCGAATTTCACGGCATTCCCCAAAGATAATAATGCGTTAGTCACTTTAGGCGCATTTTAAATAATTTTACCTTCCTAAATACGGGTACACATTTATGTGACCCAAATCCAAATCTCAACGAAGTCGAAAGGTGTCAAAAACCACGGGTGCATTTATGTGACGTGGTTCGAGATATGTTTTCACGACGTTTCAATTCTCTAAAAAATAATAATAATAAAGCGGTTCAAAGTTAAAAACACATAGGTCAAAACATGTATTAAAATCAAACAAATGAGCCAAATATGACAGTTGAGCGACCGTGCTAGAACCACGGAACCCGAGAATGCCTAACACCTTTTCCCAGGTTAATAGAATTCCTTACTCGGATTTCTGGATCGCGGACTGTTAAATAGAGTCAATAATTTTCTTGATTCGGGATTCAACCGGTGACTTGGGACACCATTAATCTCCCAAGTGGCAACTCTGAATCTTAATCAACAAATCCCGTTTCGATTGTCCTTTAAGTGGAAAAACTCCTTTACACCCTTCCGGGGTTGTAAGTGAAAAAGGAGGTATGACAGCTCTGGCAACTCTGCTGGGGATACAAACCCAGAACTTCGGTTCAGGGTTTTAGAATTCGAGCTTAGAATAATTGTTATGTTTGGCTTTATCTGATTTTTCTACATGTTTTCCTGCTAAATGTGCTACATGCTTTACCGCTTTGATATTATTTGAACTGTACATATAAACTGTGCCGAAACCCTTCTCTTCTCACCTCTGGGGATGTGCTTACTGGTTGAGACTCCCTATTCTGTTAGTGTCATACCTTGAAATAAGAAAGACGCCGGACAAGTTACTAAGACGGACGATCTCGCAGGTCCCCGGTATGTAGCCCCCTCCTTGACTCGAGTTGTCCGCTCGGGTACACTGTCTAGAACACATACACAGGTTTTGAACCTAGAATAACTTGACTTCACGCCGGATCCCTAGTAGGAGCGCTTATTTGCATCACGTGCATATGACTTAGGGGACTCAACACAGGGGTTGGGTACGTCTAGGATAGGTAACCTGAAATGAAAAGATCATCCTGATGCATCTTGCGTGTTGCGTGTGCATTTATTTATCTCGGACTCACATGCTGAACGGCTTGAATATTTGGAAAAATTGAAAAGAAAAAAAAAGAAAGAGAGAACTAGCAGAGAGTTAATTCCCTATTCTAGAAAAACGACTAATGTCAAAATAGAGTCGAAACTCTGCCGAATTTTTGAGAAAAATGAAAAAGAAGAAAAGAGCAAAAGGAAAATTTGTTCTTACAAAAATGGTTTGTTTTATTTGTCAGTAAAAAAGAAAAGGAAAAAATTAAAGAGTTTTGTTTTCAAATAGTTTGTTGAAAGAGAAATACAAAAAGAGTATTATTTTTCGAAATAGTGTATTTGTCAACAAAAAGAGTCTTGTTTTCGAAAATAGTTAGTTTTATTTGCCCGAACTACGCTGGTTTGATTCTTACCGGATGTGAGATACATAGGCAACCCTCATTGGGTCTAACCACCCCTTTTGCAACAACAGCCAAAAATACCAAAATTTTAATTTTTATCCAATAAGTCGGGTGACGCCATTCTTGCTGAAAATAAGCCGAATGTCCCCAAAAAGGGCGCCGGAATGCTGTATTTACAAGAACAGCCGCCCTGAATTATTTTTAAAATAGTTTGCGGGCACAACCTTAAAATCTCCACCCGAAATGCTGAAAGGCCGTATCCGCGAAACTAGCTTTTTATTTTGAATCAAAATTTGAATGAAAAGAATGGTGTCATTTTTCCTTTAGGTCAAAATAAGTGAATAAATCACCTTAATAAATGTGCAGGATGAGCACGATTCAAAACGAACCTTTCTCAAGCTTGAATAAAATCCCTTTGGAGTTGCGTCTATGGTGGAACGATCTGGGAAAGAAGGACAAAGCGAGGTCAACAAATATTTGAAAGGGCTTACCGGTTTATTGGAGATTGTGCCTCAGGGAGACATCATCAGAGATTTGGTCACATGTTGGGACCCGACACACAATGTGTTCCATTTCTCAGACTTTGAGCTTACCCTGACACTAGAGGAAATGGCTGGGTACATCGGAAAAGATGAGGTTCCTTTAAGGGACAAGTACTTAGTTGCCCCGAGAAATGTAGCCGTGCACAGATTTTTAGACTCTCTGAAGATACGCAGGACGGTTCACAACATAGATCTGGCAAATGGCTTTTGCACTCACACTTCATATACCATAGATATGACCACATCGGGGGGTTCAATAACCCGGAAATCAAGATATATAGTAATGGAAACCGCCAAAAATGGGAAGACCATAGACGTTTCGCTTTTATGGTGGTTTTTCTAGGGCTTGTTGTATTTCCAAGGAAAGACAGAATCATTGACATAAAAATAGCCGGGGTCGTCAGTACTCTAATGACTCAAGCCAAAAGCACTATTGCGCCTATGATATTAGCCGAAATCTTCTGTGCTCTTACAGCTTGCAAAGCCGGGGGAAATTTCTTTGAGGGGTGCAATCTACTTCTGCAAATGTGGCTGACCGAGCACCTGTGCCATCGTCCTCAGTCCTTAAGCTACGGGTATTCAGAGAAAACATGCATAGAAGAGTTTTATACGAGGATTAAAGGGGTCAATCTGACTGAAGGATTGACGGGTTGGACGGCATATTTTTGGTCCCTCACTGCTAGTCAAATAGAGTGGACATTTGGATGGTTTCCTATTGATGAAATCATATATATGCCAGCAGCAAGGCCGCACTTCCTCCTAATGGGTCTTAAGAGAATTCATCCTTATGCCCTATATCGAGTTTTAAGGCAACTCGGAAGGTGTCAAATAGTGCCAAAACACGGCGATCTTAGTGCTCAGGTGGTTGATATTAGCCCTGACGGACAGTTTCCTGAAGCAAGAGTTCGCCAGATCTGGAACGAATGTCAATACTTAAAAGCAGATACTTGCGTGCAGGATCGGGCCAAAGGCGAAGTGTCGCCGGGATACCTTGCTTGGTATAAGAGGGAATATGAGCACGAGAGGCCAGCTAAAAGACCTCAAATCCAAGAGTTCAAAAAGTCATCGCAAGAATAGTGGGCCTGGTTAGCCATAGAAAATGAGTACAGGGCAAAAATAGGAGAGTTGGAAAAGCAGGTCCATGACCTTAGGTTTGAAAACAGCGTGCAAGCTGCGGCGGATGAAGGTGAGAAAAAGAAATTGGCCAAAGAAAATGAAGCCTTACGAGCCCAAATCCAAAAGATGAAGATAGCGGCTAAAAATCCTGTTAGAAGTACCAAAGATTCAAAGCATATAGAAAATTTAAGGCAAAAAGTAAACGACTATAGTTTTGACCTCAACAAAGCGAAAAGGGAATTAGCCGGGGTTCGAAAACAGTTGGCAAAAAACGCAGAAGAACGAGCCCGCATGGTTAAGCAGTTAAGAGAAGAACACGATAATGAGGTCACAAGATTGAGGAAAAAGGTCATTGCCGCAGAAAACAAAATGATCAATCAGGCAAAAGAATTCAAGGTTGAAAGAGAACACTACTACACAGCATTAGCACAATTAGAAATGGACCTGCAATAACTCTAGGAACGAAATCAGCACACTTTGGAGGCTAGGGCCCAACAAATAGGGCAGCTGCTTCAGGAAAAGGGCATAATCAGAGAAAGAATCCTAGCTATTGCCCACTACATTACTAGGAAATGCCAAATATGCGAGAACATGGCTCAGACTACCTTCTTTGCCTCAGTGATGATATTTGTGAAACAGATAATGAGCGACCTGGACAGACTTCAAGGGGAACTTGCATATAGGCCCGCGGCGAGACCGAACGATGTCCCGCGAGCACCAGGAGCTTTAATGTATTCATGATTGTCATTGGAGTCTGTATTTCATTTTACCAGAGTTTGTCAGTTGTCCGAGTCTGTATTTTCTTTTCAAGTCAGTCTGCATTTTCATTTTTAACGTAGAATAATTGTTGGTGAAGTTTGTAGTCGTTCTTGTCATTTAGAGTCTGTTAGTTGTCTTAATGTGTCAGTCTTGAGTCCTTGTAATACCTGCTATTAGTAAAAGTGAAAACTCCAAAAAAAAACATTTTGTTTCTATTTTGCATTTATTACACTTGGTCTGATTCAGGCTAGGTCATGATACGTAGGCAATCATCATAGGATCCAACCGTAGCCATATGAAAAGAGAAAAATAAAATGAGAATAAAAACAAAAGGTAAAAAAGAAAAGAAGAGCGGAAAAATAAAAAGAAAAAAAATGAGAGAGAAGAAGAAAAACAAAAGAGAAGAAAAATTCACAACAAAGAAACAATGGCAAAGCAAAAAGAAACAAAAGCAAGAATAAAGAAAAGAAGTCGTAGTTGGGAATAAAGAAAGCCGGGATGACGCAAGCAGTCGAGCAAACGCATAATAGAAACCGTTAACTGCCTAGGCGCATTCATTCCCCAAACATGCGGTTATGTATTTGTTAATGCCCTAACCGCTAACAACGTTGTTGTTGATGATGATTTCAAGCAAGTGGTTCGGTTGACTGACATTTTGGCAACCCACCCATATAACACCCGCTCTAAGGATACATCAAAAATGGTCAACCAAGAGTTAGAAGCAAGTATCGTCGACCCGTCTAGGGAAGAAGAAGTTGTGGATGTCAATGCAATGAAAGAGGAGATGTATAAACTGAAGCAACAGATGGCCGAGATGTACCAGGCATAGACAAAGGGACACCCACTACCAGCCTATCCTGCTAACCCTGCCTACATCCCACAATTAGTTCAGCCACAAGATCCCCCCACAGTGAATTCCTCTCCGGCCTACCCTACCTACCAGCAATACTACACAACTACTTCCCAAATACCACCACCTCCGCCGCCTAAACAAATCCCATGCCCTCCACCACCAACTACTCCTGTGTTTGTGGCTCCTCCACCCGCCGCATTACACAGATCTTCTAGTGAGCCCCTGTTCCAAACCCAGGAAAACCACTATTACCCACCTGAACCCACCTTCAAACCTCCAGAACCATACCCTTACACTTCCCGTCTTGATATCTCAGCTGAAGAAGAGAAGCCTCATAAAAACCCTGAACAGGAGGAGATGATACGAAAGGTGAAAAGCTTAGAGCAATCGTTCAGAAATATGCAGGGTCTAGGAGGACAGGTGAGTGTGGCCTACAAGAACTTGTGCTTGTTTCTCGACGTCCAGTTGCCCGCGGGATTCAAGTTACCCAAGTTTGATCTGTATGACGGACATGGTGACCCAGTAGCCCCCATCTGAGGGGATTTTGCTGTAAGATGAAAGGCGCTGGGGGAAGGGATGAGTTATTAATGGCGTACTTCAGTCAAAGTCTCGGTGGTGCCACTTGGAATGGTACACGCAGCAAGATCATGCTCGATGGTACACCTGGGATGACTTGGCCCAAGCATTTGCAGGCCACTTTCAATATAATCTAGAGATTGTCCCAGACCATCTATCACTGACCAAATTGAGAAGAAGCTGGGGGAAAGCGTCAGAGAGTACGGTTTTTGGTGGAGAGAACAAGCCGCAAGAGTTGATCCTCCAATGAAGGAAAGCGAGATGGTCGATTATTTTCTGCAGGCTTTGGAGCCTACTTACTATGGTCATCTGGTGTCGGCTGTTGGAAAAACTTTTAATGAGGTAGTGAAAATGGAAAGTATGGTGGAAGAGGGTCTCAAGTCCAACAAAATTATGAGCTATTCGGCGATTAAAGCAACTACCCAAGCTATCCAGAGTGGCACTGGAGGGGTATTGGGAAAGAAAAAGAAAGAAGATGTTACAGTAGTGGAATCAAGAGCTTGGTCCAGGGGTCCGTCATCATATTATCACCAACCACGACCTCGTCCCCAAACTTATCCACATAACCCATATGGCCTACCACAACACTACTATCTACCTCCCACCCCCCATTTCTCTGTCCACCATAGCCAAACATACCCCCAACCTCAGGAGCCAGGGCATGCACACACCCCACAAAATACATACCCTACGCAGAACACCTACCCACCTCCGATAGCCTACAGAAACCCCACTGGACCCGGCTTTCGACCCAACCCTGTTTCCAAGAATGATAGGTTGTAGAAGAAGAAAATTATCACTCCGCTCGGAGAATCTTACACCATTTTATACCACAGACTGAGACAATTGGGCATGTTAAGTCCGATTGAGCCCAAAGTGCCAAATCCTCCCCCAAGGAACCTGGACCACTCGGTGAGTTGCGAGTATTGCTC
The DNA here is from genome assembly GCA_026770625.1 of Nicotiana glauca. NCBI lineage: Eukaryota > Viridiplantae > Streptophyta > Magnoliopsida > Solanales > Solanaceae > Nicotiana > Nicotiana glauca. The sequence goes on along the minus strand of MU667103.1, from coordinate 17,634 downwards.
GGGTGCCCCAGGACATGATACAGAGAAATGCTGGCATTTGAAAACGGCCATCCAGGAGCTCATTGATACACATCGAATTGAGGTGTAGGCTCTAGAGATGCCTAACATCACTCAGAATCCATTGCCAACCCATCATGAGACTCATATGATTGAGTTAGTGCAAAAGGGAGAATATAAGAAGCCTTCACAAACCGTAATGATGATCAAGGCCAGTGAGGACATGTCAAATGAGAAACCAACCAGTTGGAGAGAATTGATCAAGGAAGAAGAGACAGTTAGAGAACCAGTGGTGGTGATAAAGAAGGAGCCTTTGAGCAGTGATGCAGTAAAACAAGAGCTAATTAAAGTTGTAGTGCCGGGGGCAGTTGTCAAGCCCGTTGTGATCGTGAAAGGGACTCACACAGAGCCGGTTATCATTAAGCCAGTGACTCAGTTACCAATAGTCAGTAAAAAGGCCGTCCCATGGAATTACGGCCGGGTGACTGTGACGTACAAAGGGAAGGAAGTTAAAAAAGAAGTCTGTGAAACCCATGGGCTTACTCGTTCAGGGAGATGCTTTGCCCCCGAGGAACTGAGAAAAGCTAAAGCAGCCAAAGATAATCCACACCCGTAAAAAGGGCCGTAACTAAAGAAGAAGCAGAAGAATTCCTAAAAAAGTTGAAGGCGCAAGATTATTCCATTGTAGAACAGTTGAGAAAGACTCCGGCACATATCCCATTGCTATATTTATTGATCCATTCGGACGAGCATCGCCGGGCGTTGATGAAGATTCTGAATGAAGCCCATGTTCCTGATAAGATCTCTGTGAATCATCTGGAGAAAATAGCAAATAAGATTTTCAACGTCAACAGGGTTACATTTTGATGATGAGCTGCCTCTGGAGGGCACTGAGCATAATAGAGCGCTCTACCTCATGGTAAAATGTGAAGACTCAGTGGTCACCCGGGTGCTGATTAACAACGGGTACAGTGCAAATACTTGCCCTCTATCCACCCTGGAAAAGTTAAAAGTGGACAGTGAGAGAATCCACAAGAATAGCATTTGCGTATGAGGATTTCATGGGGGAGGAAAGGACACGGTTGGGGATATTGTGTTGGAATTGATGATAGGACCAGTTGAATTTACTATGGAGTTCCAGGTGCTCGACGTGGCTGTTTATTAAAATCTCTTGTTAGGCCGACCTTGGATTCATACAGAAAAAGCAGTGCCGTCTACCTTGCATCATATGGTCAAATTCGAGTGGGAACGGTAGGAAATTGTGGTGCATGGGGAAGACGGTCTTTCGATGAAGCTGAGGATGACAAAGGTCCATGGGTTTACCAAGTCTTGGATACAATATTAGTTGCAAAGATCACGGAAGGAGAGTGTATTCCTATGCCCAAGGTAGCTGCTGCATCTATCATAGTGGCTTCGGAAATGATAAAGAATGGATTCTTACCTGGAAAAGGCTTGGGTGCTTCATTGCAAGGAATCATACAGCCGGTATCTCTTCTTGGAAACCTGGATACTTTTGGTTTAGGCTTCAAGCCCACTGCTGCTGACATAAGGCGAGCTAAGAAAATGAAAAAGAGAGCATGGACCTTTCCAAAACCCATCCCCCGCCTTTCCCATTCCTTTGTCCGGCCTGGTACTAAGAGACGCCCAGCAACGGCAATGCCTAATTCTGTGGTGGTGGAACCCGACAAGGAGCTGATTGAGAGGTTTAAAAAGCTGTTTAACGAGGTGAATGTGTTGGAGGCAGGAGAAGGTCCAAGTAAGGCAAATGTGCAGCTCGTGGGGCCCCATGCAAAGATTAATAATTGGGAAGCTACTCTTCTTCCTACCCGGAGGGAGTCTTGGTAGTCAGTTTTGATTTTCCTTTTAGTTTAATCTGGGTTATTTCCAAGGTTGTAATTCAGATGCTATGTTCCGTCCGTTTGGACGAGTTAAACCTTGTTATCTTACAATTATTAATGAAATACAATTTCCTTCCTTTTTCATTCCTGATAGCCTTTATTTTGTCTGTCTTTCTTTCTTGTACAGTCCCTTTTATGCTGGTTTCACTGATGTGTCATGCATGAGGAGTCTTCGGCCTAGTCTTGATTACCAATCTACCTCCGAAATAATAATACAATAAATTGAGAATGATGATGAGGTAGAATATGATGCTAAGGAAGCCTGTGAAGAAATCAGTAAAGAATTAAGCCAATTTGAAGAAAGACCCAAACCTAATTTGAATGACACAGAGGCAATCAATTTAGGGGATCAGGAGAATGTACGACAAAAAAAAAAGTGTTCATTTGGAATCTCCACTCAGAGAAGAGATAATCAAAGCGTTGCTTGAGTACAAAGATGTTTTTGCATAGTCATATGACGATATGCCGGGTTTAAGCACCGATTTAGTGGTCCACAAATTGCCCACCGACCCCGCATGCCTTCCTGTCAAGTAGAGGCTGAGGAAAAACAGATATCAGTATGAAAATCAAAGAAGAGGTCACCAAGCAGTTTAATGCGAAGGTCATCCGAGTCACCCAGTATCCCACCTGGTTAGCTAATGTTGTGCCTGTGCCAAAGAAGGATGGAAAGACCAGAGTGTGCGTTGATTACCGTGATCTCAATAAGGCGAGTCCAAAACACAACTTTCCACTGCCAAACATCTACATATTGATTGACAATTGTGCCAAACATGAGATTGGTTCCTTCATGGATTGTTATGCAGGCTATCACCGGATTTTGATGGATGAGAAGGATGCGGAAAAGATGACATTCATCATGCCTTGGAGAACGTATTATTATAGGGTCATGCCATTTGGGTTGAAGAATGCAGGGGCAACTTACATGAGGGCGATGACCACCATGTTCCATGACATGATACATCGGGAAATTAAAGTCTATGTAGACGACATGATCATAAAGTCAAGGAAGCAATGTGACCATTTCAAGGACTTGAGGAAGTTTTCCAGAGGCTCCGCAGGTACAATCTCAAACTTATTCGAATGAAGTGTGCATTTGGAGTTCCGTCTGGGAAGTTATTGGGGTTCATGGTAAGTCGACGCGGTATTGAGCTAGACCCGTCCAAGATCAAAGCCATCCAGGAGCTACTGCCACCAAGGAGCAAGAAAGAGGCGATGAGTTTGCTTGGCAGGTTGAATTATATCAGCAGGTTCATTGCCCAGCTCACAACAACTTGCGAGCCCATCTTTAAGCTGCTAAAGAAAGATGTTGTGGTCAGATGGACGGATGAATG
>MU667102.1:189981-207327 GCA_026770625.1 Nicotiana glauca | reverse complement strand
GGACCCGATTTTCTCCTCTTGTCATTTCTTTTACTCCCGCACTAGACTTGTTTGTATATAGGATGATATCCAGTTGTATCTAGAGGCTCAGACTTGCGACGCCAGATCTATTGGGCTGTTATTACTGTTATTTTGGTTTCCGCACTATTTTTATTATTAAGAAAACGAGAGTTTATGCTTAATTGATATTCTTAAGTTTATCAATTGGGATGGAAATGTTAAATGGTCGGGCTTACCTAACAAGATGTTGGGCGCCATCACGACCGGGATTTGGGTCGTGACAGAAAGCAATTACATACTACTTCACGATATAGGATTTACTGGGGAGATCAGGTCAATTCTTTGCACATTATGATCAAAATAACATGTAAACACTGTCGCCCTTTATATAGCGTAAAGAGATGAATCCGTGTTCTTATTCACGTGGAATTGTTATAAGTAGGGCACTAATTGAATGGTATTAGAATTCCACGCAAGTAGTAAAATATTTCGAGTATTACAATTATGTCCAACATATATATAAAAGTCAATTAAAAGTTTAAGGCTATTTTTGTAAACCGACTTTGTATTCATGCTTTTATAATAATATAGATATAGATAGATAGATACTAGTTTCTATATACGTGCATCACACGTATATCTCTCGCTATTAAAATAATAGTTTTTCCCACCAGCTTAATAGTTAAAAAAGAACTTTTATTTAATTTTAGACAATGTATACATTTTCTACATCTTTTTCAGAAAATTATATTTTCTACGCCATGTCTCAAAATATTCTGTATCAACCAAGCGATGATTTTGGAACGATAACATCACTTATTACTTAAGTAAATAACATGCAGAAAGTGCTGGGAGAAGAACATAAAATAAAAATTTAGCTAAAATATATATTTGATACTTGATAGCATTTCAATGCTAAGAACATTATGAAGAAGATAATACAAGGGTAAACAATACAAATTACAAAGTTAAGAATATTATGAAAGAAACCAATAACATAGAGAATAAATCTAAGAGATAATCAGATTCAATTACGGTTAGGTTGTAGAAAAATAGACGAATGAATTGGAAAAAATTCTGTGTACTTTCTCATTTCTCTTTGTTTGTATTTATACAACTATTTCTCTGAAAGAAAGTAAATGAATAATGTAAGTAGCTATACATGTGTCTACAATTTACTGGATTATAAAATAACAAAAAATAACTCCTATACAGTGACTCAGCTTGGTCATGTGCCCAAAGAATCCAATGTGTAATCTTTATCCTTTAAAAATGGACGGTCCAGATTATTTACATGTGAATGTGATCCAATGGCATAAAAACCTCCATCTTTATTCGCTAGAAGACTTAAAGAGGAACATATACTTCCTCCTGTCTGAGACCCAAATAGAACCTTAGAATCATTAGGTTGTAACGCCATCTTCTCCATTTTCTTCCTCTGTCTTTCTCCATTTATGATTTCTCTAGAACATAAATCATCACTAATATTAACACCCCTCCCCCCCCCTCCCCCCAAGTTGGAGGGGAGCAAAGAAAGCCCCAATTTGCCAATGATGAAATTATGTGAAGGCCCAGATAAGGGCTTTGTAAAGATATGTGCGATTTGAGCAGATGATGGAACAAAATTCAAAGAAATCAAGCCAGAGAGGAATTGTTGCCGGACGAAATGGCAATCGAGCTCCACATGTTTTGTTCGCTCGTGAAACACCAGATTTCGAGCAATATGGAGTGCTGCTTGACTATCAGAATGAATCGGGATAGGGAGAGTCGGAGGAGCTGAAAGATCTTTGAGGAGACGATCCAACCATGTTAACTCAACAACAAGACGCCTCATTGAACGATATTCAGCCTCTGCTAAAGATAGAGAAATAGAAGCTTGCTTTTTCGATTTCCAAGAAACTGGTAAGCCTCCAAGGCTGATAAAATGATCACTTATAGAACTTTGAGAATCAACACAAGACGCCCAATTAGCATCGCAAAAGGAAAGGAGAGAAAAAGATAGATCAGTACAAAAGCCCTTGACCAGGATCTTTGCGAAGATAGCGAATCACCCGAAGGGCTACTGTGAAATGTGGAAGTCGAGGAGCTTGCAGTAATTGAGACAAGTGTTGCACTGCAAAAGAGAAATCTGGGCGAGTATGAGTTAACTAGTTCAATTTGCCAACAATCCTGCGATAAGAGGAGGGGTAGGCAAGCAAATCCCCTAAATCGGCAGAAAGTTTGCAAGATGGATCCAAAGGAGATGAAGCAGAGGGTAAATAACCACAATTGTAATCAGAGATGAGATCAAGGGTGAATTTGCGTTGAGAAACAATCAGGCCATGTGATTCTCTAAGAACCTCCAAACCAAGAAAATAATGTAAGTCTCCAAGGTCCTTAATCTGAAATTTATCATTTAAGAAGTGCTTAAGTTGAGAAAGCTCTGTAGGATTGTTTCCCGTTAGTAGTATGTCATCAACATACACTGCCATAATTGATATAGAATCACCTGATTGTTTGAAAAATAGGGAATAATCATTCAAAGAAGAAGAAAACCCTTTAAAATTCAAAACAACTGTAAGTCGAGCATACCACTGTCGCGTCACTTGTCGCAAGCCATAAAGTGATTTCTTAAGGCGAAAGACATGGTTAGGACTAGGAGCAGAGATACCGGTAGGAAATTTCATATATACTTCTTCTTGTAAAATCCCATGTAAAAAGGCATTGTTTACATCTAATTGTGACAATGACCAGCCTTTCTTGATTTCAACTGCAAGAATGCATCGAATAGTAGTCATTTTAACCACGAGAGAGTAGGTTTCATTAAAATCAATCCCTTCACGTTGAGCGTCACCTGTAATCACCAATCTAGCTTTCAGTCTTTTGATGCTTCCATCAGATTTGTGTTTAACTTTGTAAACCCATTTGCAAGGCAAAGCCTTCTTGCCAATAGGTAATTCAACTACTTCCCACGTTTGATTATCCTCAAGATCTTTGATCTCAGAAGTCATAGCTTGCTGCCAACTAGGATGTTGGAAGCATGAATATGAGATGGACTTGGGGATGAAATATGGTAGGTAGATGGACTTGGGGATGAAATAGGGTAAGAAGAGGAAGATGAAGAATGAGGAGAACTGGAAGAAGGATTGGGACTAGGAAGAGTAGGCTTAACAAGTGAGGATGGAGGAGAAGGGGAAGTAAATAAAGGTGAATCAGAGGTGATAGATGAAAAAGGAAATTCAGACTCATGAAACTGAACATCCATGGAAACAAACACTATTTTGCTGTTAAGATCTAGGAGCTTATATCCCTTTTTTCCATGGGGATATCCTAAAAAAAAAGGTATAGCTCTATGGGAAAATTTTGACCTGTTATGTGTAAGAGTAGAAGCATAACACAAACACCCAAAGTACCTAAGATAATCATAGGATGGAGGCATTCCAAAAAGAATTTGATATGGAGTTTGACCTTTGAGAACAGAGGAAGGGAACCTATTGATAAAAAAAGTAGCAGTGAGTAGACATTCACCCCAGTAAGAGATAGGCAACTTAGATTGATGCAATAAAGCTCTAGAAGTCTCCAAAGATGTTTGTGCTTCCTCTCAACAACTCCATTTTGTTGAGGGGTAGCTGTGCAAGAGGTTTGATGTAAAATACCCTGAGAAGCAAAGAATTCTGAAATGCTAGAACCCCCTCCCAATTCAAGAGCACTGTCAGATCTAATATTTTTAACCTTAGTATTAAATTGCCTCTCAACCATAGCTAAAAGATGTTTGATCAAAGAGAAGGCATTACTTTTAGTGCTCATGAGATAAGTCCAAGTACCTCTGCTAAAGTCATCAACAATGGTTAAAAAATACTTGAAACCATCATAAGTAGGTGACTTGTAGGGTCTCCATGTATCCAAATGAATTAACTCAAAGATAGTAGTAGTTTTTATATAACTTGAATGAAAATGCAATCTAGACTGTCTTGCTAAAGGGCAAACATCACCGGGACAATCAAGACTAGAAGATGAAATAAAATTGATTCTCTTCATTGCAGAAATAGGCATATGTCCAAGTCAAATGTGCCATAATTTTATATCAAAATTGCTGCTTACAGGAAAAGTAACTGATTCAGAAACAGAAGAGGAAACTGAAATACAAGGAGAAGCTAAAACACTAGACTTAGAAACTAGATTGTGCTTGAAAAAACTCTGAAACTTAGAAAGGGCTGAATGAAGAAGATAAATGACATTCCTTGCTTCACCAATAACCAGAAGGGTCTTCACTAAAGGGTCTTACAATAGACAATTAGTGGAATAAAACATTAGAAGACAATGGAACTGAGTGCAAAACTGGTTGATAGAAATGAGATTGATCCTGAAAGAAAGGACAAATAAGATATTATGTAGAACAAGATTAGAGAAAAGAGTAATTGTCCCACTATGAGTCACCCTAACTCTAAAGGAATTAGGTAAGTTAATGAACAATGGAGTAGGTAAATGAGAAAGAGTAGTAAAGAACTTAGTATCATAAGACATATGTTCAGAAGCCCCTGAATCAATAATCCAAGAATGAGTATTGGCATATGTGAGATAAGCAGAAGGATTGTTAAAGATATTACCAGCACACTGAACTACATTAGCATTAACTTCTGTAGTTGGGCTTCCTGTGTGACCAAGCTGTGCATTGTTAAGCAGGTGAATCAACTCGGAAAATTGGTCTTGTGTAATAGGATTGCTTCCAGTGTTTTCTCTAGGCTGTGCAGGGAAACTCAAAACAACATTGCTGTTGACAGATCCATGAAGCTTAGGAGTTTTGGTGAACTTAAAATCAAAAGGGAAACCAATTATTCAATAGCATTTGTCAACTGAATGGCCTGGTTTCTTGCAATGAGAACAAATCAAGTTGTTCTTCCTCCCTTTAAAGTCTGATGAATGAGATTTCTGAACTGAAATATTTTGATGTGTGGCTACGAAAGAAGTAGAGTCACCGGGAAACTGAGGGTTCACATATACTTCCCTTTTCCTCTCATCTTGAACCAACAGAGAACAAGCAATATTGATGTTGGGGAGAGGGGACATCATCAGGATGTTGCTCCTAACAGGAGAATATGTATCATTCAAGCCCATGAGAAATTGAATCAACCTTTCATCTTGAAGAGACTTAACCAATTTCACCTTGCCACCACAGGTGCAGGCACAAGAATAGGTAACAGTAGTGTAAATAGAATCAAGTTCATCCCATAATAGCTTCAATTAAGTGAAATAGCCAGCAATATCACTTGATCCTTGCATTAAGTCACTTATTTCCTTTTGTAGGTGATAGAGTTTAGCCCCATTGGATTGGCCAAACCTATCCTCAAGATCTGTCCAAAGAGCTTGAGTAGATTTGGAGTAAAGAACACTGGTAGCAATTTCCTTGGAAAGGGAGTTGAGTAACCAAGAGGTTACCATATCATTACAGCGAGTCCACAAGCTGAAAGAGGTAGAATCAGATGCAGGAGCAGAATAACTCCCATCAATGAAGCCCAACTTATTTTTAGCTGAAAGGGCAATGAGAAGAGACCTCCTCCAACCTCCATAGCCACGACCATTGAAGACAGAAGTGACGAGAGTCATACCGAGTGAATCTGATGGATGAAGAAATTAAGGATGCTAGCATCAATAGTATGAGAGGTGCTAGAACCACAATCCATAGAAGGAGCATCAGATGAAGAAACCATTTGGATTGAAGGGAGAAAAGAAATAGAGGTGAAAAAAATAAAGCAGAAGAAGTCCAGAATCTAAGTGGCAACTGATACCATGTAGAAAAATGGATGAATGAATTGGAAAAAATTTCTGTGTACTTTCTCATTTCTCTTTGTTAGTATTTATTCAACTATTTCTCTGAAAGAAAGTAAATGAATAATGTAAATAGCTATACATGTTTCTACAATTTACTGGACTATAAAATAATAGAAAATAACTCCTATTGCCACGATCCAAATCCCAAACCCGGTCGTGATGGCGCCTCTCGTGAAGACAAGGCCAGCCAACAAAACAAATGCTTCCTTTTAACAGTTATTTAACATTTATAAAGCTAAAACATGATTAGCATAATCAAAAGCACGGAAAATAACGATAATAACAGGGAACCATTCCATCACAGCCCGACATCGGGGTGTCACTAGTCATGAGCTACTACAGAGTTCACTAAAGTACTACAAGTCCGGAAATAGGAACAAAGTCTGAAAGTAACATGAGCAACATAAAATAAGGGAGAAGATCTGGTGCCGCGGATGCTAGCGGTCACCTGGCTCAGCTATGATAACAATTCTTCAATCAGCTGGTCAAGTACCTGCATCTGCACGCGAGGTGCATGGAGTAAAGTGAGTACTCCAACTCAATGAGTAATAAAAGTAAATAATAGCTAAAAGCAAGAAATCACGTAAGACACTCCATCATGCTATATAGAACAGTACAACCCTTTTTAGAAAACAGTAAAACCGTGAAATCCTTTGGAAAACATCTGGGCTCAGTTAAAACCTCTTTTGAAAATGATCTTTTCAGCAATTGCCAAAAATACTTTCAAAATAATTTGTGACACTATGCACAGAAATCCGCCCCTCGGGCAATATCCTCGTTCCTGGTCAGCCACTCGGGCCCCAACACTCGATGATCAGATAGCACTAGCAAAAAGCAGATAAATATCTTCAGGAATATCACAGACAACAAATAATGAACAAATGCATGAATGCAATGCAATGCATGTGATGGTACATTCCAGTACCCACTGCGACGCGCAGCCCGAGCCACCCATGTTTATTTATCATCGACGGCGCTCACTGGGGGTGTGTACAGACTCCGGAGGGCTCCTACAGCCCAAGCGCAATAACAAGCCATCTCGTGTCATCAAATCTAGGCTCTCAGCCTCATATCAATATCTGTATAATCATCCACGCACTCGGCCTCAATATCAATGTAACACCGTTGCGGCGTGCAGCCCTAGCCACCCATAATCAGTATAACGCCGCTGCAGCGTACAGCCTGATCCACCCATAATCAATATAATACTACTGCGGCGCGCAACCCGATCCATGCTCAGTCCAGAAAATCATCATAATCCCCTTGGGCATTTATAAAACAGTAGTTCTCAGCCCGAAAATATCATTTAAAATATCATTTGAGTTTTCAAAACTTAGAAATATGGATGAGTTTGCAAAACAGTAGTTAAAACCTTGGACTGAAACCAAATGATATGCAAGTCATGCTAAAGCAGTAATATCAATCCCCGAAGGATTTTACAAGTCGGCACGAAGACCAAACATGGCAATCAACCCAAATTATGATGATAACAAGTAGTTTCAGTCAAATACGCAGTAAAATCAACAATCGGGATGGACCGAGTCACAATCCCCAACGGTGCTCTACCCCACGCTCATATCCGGCGTGCAAGTCACCTCGATACGGCACTATGATGTGCAAATCTGGGGTTTCAAACCCTCAGGATATCATTTAAAAGTATTACTCACCTCGAACCAGTGAAATTCCTCGCTCGCGATGCCTTTGCCCCTCAAATTGGCCTCCACGCGCGTCGAATCTAACCAAAAATCAGAGCGAATACATTACAATAGGCTAAGGGGATATAACCCAATCGAAAAAAATTGAAATGTAGCAAAAATCCCGAAAATAAAACCCGAGCTCCGGGACCGCTTCTCAAAAAATTACAAAACTCACATTACCAGATTCCTCGTCTCTCCACGAGTCCATACATACCAAGAACTCCCAAATCTGAGCTCAAATGGCCTATCAAAATCCCAATTTGGAATATCTAAAACTCAAGCCCTAGCCTCCATTTTTAACCTTTAATTCCTTGGGTTTTCAGTGTTAATCCATGTTTATACATAATAATATCATAATCTAAGTCCATGAATCCATCCATGATGAAGACTCTCAAAACCCTATTCAAAACCGCCCAAAAATTGCCTTAGTCCGAAGTCCAAAATGTTTGCTCTTTCAAAATTCGCGAAGAAGACTTAACTTATTATTCTGCCCAGATTTCCGCTTCTGCGGTTCGAACACCGCACCCGCGGTTACCGCTTCTGCGCCCAATCCACCGCTTCTGCGGTTCAACTTAAAAGGTCCAAGGCCGCTTCTGTGGCAAAGTATCCGCTCCTACGGACCCGCTTCAGCGGCCAGGATTTCGCTTCTGCGGAACCTGCCCTGAGCACTATTTTCTGTTTCTGCGCTCCCATCGACCGCTTCTGCGAGACCGCACCTGCGGTCCCAAAACCGTAGGTGCGAAAATACCAGAACCTGCAACCTTAAGCACGTAACAAACTTCAAAACTCTCTGTTTAACCACCCGAATTCACCCCGAGGCCCCCGAGGCCCCCGGGACCTCAACCAAAAGCACAAACATGATCTATTACCTTATTCAAACTTGCTCGAACCATCAAAACACTATCGTTAACATCAAAATCATCAAATTTCACCAAATCAAAGCCTAAGTTATTCAAGAACTTCCGAAATACACTTTCGATCAAAAACCCAACCAAACGATGTCCGAATGACCTGAAAATTTTCACATATATCCAAAATCACCTAATGAAACTATAGCAACTCTCAGAATTCCATTCTGACCCTCGGATCAAATTCTCACCCATCAACCGGAATTCGCCAAAATACTAACTTCGCCAATTCAAGCAAAATTCTACACCGGACCTCCAAAATAAATTCCGATCGCAATCCTAAGTCACAAATCACTTCCCGAAGCTAACCAAATTACCGGAAATCCCATCCGAGCCCTCTAACTCATAAGTCAACATCCAGTTGACTTTTCCAAAACAGGCCTTCCTTAAAGAGACTAAGTGTCTCATTTTCCACCAATAGCAATCCAAATCAACCGTAACATACCACATACTGATAATGAAACATGAAGAAGTATAAAATGGGAAAAAAATGGGGCAGTAACGCATGAGACGACGGGTCGGGTCGTCACATCCTCCCCAACTTGAACCAACGCTCGTCCTCGAGCATACCCAGAGTTGTACTAGAAGCAACCCAGTGGCTGAATGACTTTACCAAGCATATACCCGGGGTGATCCCATGTCACCCTATCTCACCTAGGTCCGATGACACAACATAACTAAAATCTCCCAATCTATCTAGACCATAAACCGTAGAACCCCATTGCACTTTCCGAAATCATACACAAGATCAGAACCTCACATCTACGCTCCGAATAAGTTCGAACCAGCTGTAATAACTCATACCTGCAACCTCAGGTGAAATCATGTGATATACCCCATAACCCAAACACTCGAAACGATAACTTCTATCTATAGCAGTTGCCCACAACACCTGAATACCGATAGGAACCTCTTATCGACTAAAATCTCATTACAACACTTTCTTATACTGCCAACGATACTGAAACACGCGATAAACCAAAACCATTTATGAGGTCAACCATTTATGAAGCCACTTCTCCTCCAACAATTACCATAGCAAATCTCTGAGCCGAACCTCGATATTATCCTTCCAACAAGATGAAATCAAATCCGTTCGTATTCATCGATGATTCCCACGATCACCTCGAATCCAACACACCACTCTGGTGATATGACGCCTCAACACAGGCCTAAGCCACAACTGGCACAATCCACGCACTAATGAAGGGCGGTCTGAACATACTCAAATTATGACAAATGGCTCAAACAACAGAACTGTAACTCAGACTCCTCAGTACCATCACAACACAAGGCTGGGACCTCGTCCCACATCATAGAAATAGAATACCTGAATCTACCCCGAAGGGCCTAATCTCCACGTAGCCTCACTACAATGCCCGATCTTATCCAAACATTGTTACACATGAAGCACCTCAAGTCGCTATACTCGAAATTGACAGCCACACACGATTGATATCTAGAACCCAAACAAATCATTATACCCATGTTGAAGCAAGTAATATACACCATACGATCCTGAAAGGACACAACTGAGGTGCCATTCGCCGAGCAACACCTAATACGGACTTTCCTTGGAACCAGGAAACAAGGCATACAAGACAGTATATGGAAAACTATTCCCATCATCACACTGTTGTGGCGTGCAACCCGATCTAGATAACATACCCATGGCGGCGTGCCACCCGATCCACACATACCCATGGCGGCGTGCCACCCGATCCACACATATATCTCACATAAGGAGATGCACATCAAGCCAAATTTTCTCATTACAACAAAGTACCGAGTATCGGTTATAAGCATACTGAGTGCATACAATATCTACATATAGCATTACAAGCTACAAAACTCAAGCACAACTGAGGTTTCCCCCTCAACTTCCATTATGAATCCCGATAGTGCCGCACCGTATGTGCCCATAGTCCGTAAATCATAACATCTCGCAACTCAGATAACAACTCATAGATCTCCCCAGATCGCTAATAAGCTCAACAACGGTCGATTCAACCTATCCCTCGTCAATACAATTCTGAGCCAACCGAGTCAACTCAAACTGGAACACTCCTCCGAAAAGTCCTTTAACGCCAGAACTGGCTCAATAATAGCAACCTCTGCACTGACATCCATCATGAGGACTCAATTAGTAAAAGCAATCCTTCACCAGCCGTCCGTTGGGTCTGTGAAAGATAAACCACTCCACAAGAACATAACCCAATGCACCTCGCCACTCAAATTGTGGCATTTCCGGCATAGCCCATAACGCAATAGTCCAGAATTTAATCTAACACTGAGACAACCAGCCTGAACTCTAACATCACATACAAAATCCAACATACCAGCGACGAAATATTCACTCGAGCCTCCAAATCCCAATATTCGCCACACGGTGCCGATACACACGATCCACCATCGCAAATAGCCCGAGTATGAGGACTTCCGCCTCCAATCCAACATAGCACACGAATCATTGATGATAGGCTATAATTTCTTATTTTAGTCGATTATTACACTCTAATTTATAGCACTTTAGTTGAGTTTGTGCTTTAATCGCTAGTGTTTTACGCTAACTATGTGTTTTATGCCTTGTAGGAGTGATTCCGAGCTATGTACATGTTATGGAATGAATTCAAATGATTTGGAGCTTTAAAGTTTGAGTAAAAGTTAAAGGAATTAATCCGGAATCGCGTTTGGGGGTCAACGGATGATGGTTAGAGCGAACGAAGACTCCAGTAGGCAGATTGCGCACTATCTAGTAAAATAGACATAACTTTTTTCTCACAACTTCATTTTGGCTCCAGAATATATGGTTGGAAAGCTAACTCAATGGGCTACAAATTTCATGTTTTATGTTTTTCTAAATTCGGAATTAACAGGGTGAAAAATTCGAAATAGCATGGCCGCGCTAGTTTTAGCGCGCCCAGAGACAGAAAGTTGTCCAACTAGCGCGCCCAGGTGCGCTGCAGCGCTAGTTAAGCCCGGGAAAAGTGTCCTTTTTCACCTTGGAGAAGGTATAATTGTTTGGTCCCAACCATACTTGGTATATATACATAGGAGAACGTTTTGGAGAGCAATTTTTGACCAAGGAAGAGCACAGAGCCGCCGTGGAGGCCGAGTTTCATCTTTTCTTACCCAAACTTAGTCTTTTTATGCTTCTTTGTATGATTTGTTGTTTTGCTACCATGTCTATGTGGAGCTAAACTTCACGTTCTAGGGTTGTGGTTCTTTCATGACTATTGTTATTCGGATATTGATTNAATTCTAGATTGCATATAGGATTGAGTAGAGCAAGTTCTTGAACCTGGGCCTCGGGGAACGGATTCGCGGTTAGGATAAACATATACCTAATTGCCTTGCTTGGTTGATTTACAGGAATTATAAATGCGTTTTTGTTGATTCTAACTCCATCGACATATAGGCGTTAGGTTAGCTTGAATAGGCAAGTAAGAACTCGATAGATTCTTATGAGCAATATTAACCCTGTCAACCAATAAACTAGATAAATTAGTTAGTCAATTCAATTGAAGAATACAATAGGAATGTTAGATAGCCCATAACCCAAGATTGTTTTCATTACATTGATATCATAAAAATCTGCTCTTTCTCTGTTAAAAGTTCATTATTTATTTTTATTTATTTAATTAGTTTAGAATCAAATACTTCTAGGTTTAATTCTTGTTTGGATAATTAGGAGAGTCTAATTTAGTTAATAGTTAATCACAAGTCCTCGTGGGATCGACATCCGACTTTTAGTCACTTTATTACTTGACGACCGCGTGCGCTTGCGTGTGCGTTTGGCCGCAACAAGTTTTTGGCGCCGTTGCCGGGGACTTAGAAATTAACTATTTTTCTATTATTAGACTTTTACTTTTATCTTTACAAGTTTTGATTTTTTTTTCTCTTTTTGTAAATATTTTTATTTTTGTAACTATTTGATTTTTCTCTTAGCGTGTTTCTAGTTCTCTCAACATGACATTAGGGGATGAAATATCCGGAGGTAAGGTTATTGGTGAAGATGCTTGATTGACAGAAGATATTTATGGCCCGTCTTTTTGGGCTTGTCATGACCTGAACTCCGGGAGTTCTGAATTTGAATATGGGAGTAAGGGTTGGTATTGGGAAGAATATTCACGATTAAAGGGAATATGAGAAACGACGTTGTCTTCTAACAACATTGATAGATGATAGGTCTAAGGAGAGAGAGGAACTTGCACATAAAATTGATAATTTTGGCTTAGATGTAGATATGAGTGCAAAGGTTGATGCGTGTAACGCCCAACAATTTAATAATGAGTTGTGTGAAGTTGAAAAAAATCTTCTTGACCAAATTGAGGAGCTAAAACGAGAATATCAATCACTAGACCCTATTCTTCTTGAGGATGCCAATATTGAGAAGAGCAATCTAGAGTCATGTGAGGGAGTAGATAACATTACTTTGGGAGACTTGAGTGTGTGTAAATATGGGGATGCATGACTTAGGGCGTATTAAACCTCATTCCAATCATTTTTCCACAATGTGTTTGGATAGTAAGATAGTAATCAATCCATCTGAGCCAATGAAGGGGTCAAAGAGTGAGGATGAGAGCGCCTATATTCTTGAATTTGTTGTGCCNCTTTACTGCTTTCTTTTATTTTTGTTTATTTAATTTATTTTTATTATGTTGTAGTATTATTTTTGTGTTTTGTAGGAGTAGAAGCATGGAGTCAAAGCCAATAGGCATGTGCAAAAGAGAGAATGTGTTTGAAACTGAGTGTGAGGTACCCGCACAAGGGATCATATGTGGGAGAAGTCTGAGTATCCCGTGAGCTGCTAATTCTTCGGCCTTTGGCCTACCAGAGAGTCTCTTTTACCCTCTTATTATTTATAGTGTGTATTGAGGACATTGCACAATTTTAAGTGTGGGGTGAGGAGATTGTCTGAGTGACTTTCTATGCTATTTTAGTTGTGTTAGTTTAATTGAATATTTTTTTTAGAAAAATGAAAAAAAAAATTTGGGACTTTTTCCGACGATGGATCTCCTAGACAGTTTTCTTGAGGGATTAAAGTCTAAAAAAAAAAACACAAAAATATGTCTTTTAGCTTTCTTTAGATAGTAATAATCCCCCGTGGTTTTTCTTTGTGCATCGGTTCTTTTCCATGGGATGTAGTTTGAACCGGGTAGTAGTATTTTTTTTTTATATTTTAGAGTAGATTAGAATTTATGGAATAAATGGAGGAAGAATGATAAACCTAGGCACCCTTGACTTGTTTGATAGTAGCATATTTAGGCTTTGGCATGTGTAGTATCTTCACTATGATTTGAAATTATTGATGATGCCTTGCTTAGTCGGATAGCATGTCTTGTGATGCCTATGTCTCATTTTCTTGACTTATGTTCACTTTGTGCTTCATGCTTAATATCTCGTGGCTCCGTGAATACTTGCAATTGTTGGGAGTCAGAATGGGATCGTCCTTAGTGAGTCATGTCCCATATGTGGTGTGGTTTTTGTGTAGTCCATGTTGTGTACTTGCGTCTAGAACTTGACTGGTATGTGAATTGAAACGAAATTTTAGGCGACGTTCGGTTTGAAAGTGATTTTAGGCTTTCTTTGATCTTTTTGAGCTTAATTGCTTATCACAAATAAAATCTATCCCTAGTTAACCCTTTTGAGCCTATAGACTGTTGTTTGACACCCACATTACACGCCTATATCCTTTTCGTTCTTAATTGATATCTTTGATCTCTTTACCTCTTAAAGCACTTTAATTGTGAGATGAGCGCTAAAAGAAGTAAGAAGGAACTAAGTGTGGGGTGGCTTTTGAGTGGAACCAATAAAAGGAAGAAAGGTGCACTTGTTTTGTAAAATAATACACCACTAGTGAAAATTGAAAAAAAAATATAGGTGAATAAATTGTTGTCTTGTTCCTGCTAGTGGGGTATAGATTAAAGTAGTGCTTAAAGAAAGAGGGAACATTGTTGGGAGTGATTTTAGTTGTGAAATTGAAGTTGGAATTGAAAAATTTGCGCTCAAAGCGATTATGTGATGTGTTAAAGTTCTTAGGAGGGTGAACCACTATTCCTAAATATATTCTACCCGTCCCTAAGCCTACATTACAACCATGTGAAAGTCCTAACTGATTTTAGATCGAGCGAGCCTACATTAGTAGAGATTTACATTAAGGGCAAGCCTATTGTACCAAGTGCACGCATGTGACTTCTTTTTGAGAGTGAGAGAGTTCTTTGATATATATGTGAGTCTTTAAACTATATTTGATCATGAGATTTGATTGTGTGGGTTCAACGTATTCTCTTGTTCTTGTTGTGAGGGCACATGGCTTCATGAAGGATAGGTAACGTTATTAGACTTCTCTACGCCGTTGGATATTCAAGCCATGAGTGCATTGTGACATTGAGTCGGTTTTTTAGGCTAGGGTTTTTGTGAGCATATTGTCTTTGTTTGAATATTTTTGAAGAGTGGCATAAGTAAAGGGAAGAGTATGATGATTGCATATGCTAGAGTTTAATTGTTGCTATCAACCATAATCATTGGTGTAGTGTGTTTCAAATATGTTATGTGCTCATAGATAGAGTAAATTTTTTGTTGACTCGAGGAAGAGCAACGTTTAAGTGTGGGGTGTTGATGATAGGCTATAATTGCTTATTTTAGTCGATTATTACACTCTAATTTACAGCACTTTAGTTGAGTTTGCGCTTTAATCGCTAGTGTTTTACGCTAACTGTGTGTTTTATGCCTTGTAGGAGTGATTTCGAGCTATGTACATGTTATGGAATGAATTAAAATAATTTGGAGCTTTAATGTTTGAGTAAAAGTTAAAGGAATTAAGCCAGGATCGCGTTTGGGGGTCAACAGATGATGGTTAGAGCGAACGAAGACTCCAGTAGGCAGATTGTGTACTATTTAGTAAAATAGACATAACTTTTCTCTCAGAACTCCATTTTGACTCCACAATATATGGTTGGAAATCTAACTCAATGGGATACAACTTTCATGTTTTACGTTTTTCTAAATTCGGAACTTAACAGGGTGAAAAATTCGAAATAGCACGGCCGCGCTAGTTTTAGCGCGCCCAGAGACAGAAAGTTGTCCAACTAGCGCGCCCAGGTGCACTGCAGCGCTAGTTAAGCCCGGGAAAAGTGTCCCTTTTCACCTTGGAGAAGGTATAATTGTTTGGGCCCAACCCTACTTGGTATATATACATAGGAGAACGTTTTGGAGAGCAATTTTTGACCAAGGAAGAGCACAGAGCCANNCAATAAACTAGATAAATTAGTTAGTCAATTCAATTGAAGAATACAATAGGAATGTTAGATAGCCCATAACCCTAGATTTTTTTCATTACATTGATATCATAAAAATCTGCTCTTTCTCTATTAAAAGTTCATTATTTATTTTTATTTATTTAATTAGTTTAGAATCAAATACTTCTAGGTTTAATTCTTGTTTTGATAATTAGGAGAGTCTAATTTAGTTAATAGTTAATCACAAGTTCTTGTGGGATCGACATCCGACTTTTAGTCACTTTATTACTTGACGACCGCGTGCGCTTGCATGTGCGTTTGGCCGCAACAATCATCATACTTGATCCCAATTTCATTGTCCGAACACATGCCACAACTAGATATCCAATAATTCCACGATACATACTCAAAAATCTCCCTGAGCCACCAAGCCAACCCGAATATCACCAATCGATCTAAAAAGAAAGTGCCGCAACACCACTGAAGTACCATCACTTAATCAAATTGCCCTTTCTCTGAAATATATACTCTCGTCGGATCACTTTCAAACAACCGTATCATTTTCCTTGATTATCTGAGGCTACCCGCTGCCTAAGTGCTTTATGAATTTCCTTTCTAACCTGAACTAAAACTTATCTAGTCACGAGCTTCCATAGATCTCATCTAGAAGAAAATCCTTACACATCTCATGCCTCTCATATTCAGAGAAGATGCACATCTTCTACCACGACAGCAATCAACAAGAACTCTCCCAGTTTCATTTGCACAAACTAAACTGCCATGACTGAGTCTTTCTAACCAAATCACGCTAATCAAGTCATCAAAACCCTAGAGCATTGCTACAAAATTACATGTGCTAACTCATTACCTCGAATACACACCAAGAATTAATCATACCCTTACCATGCCGATCTGGTCAGTTATCAAGCTACTCCATTTATCTAAATTTCTTCTGATTCGTCTTCAACTTGATATTCCCCTTGCCGTAGTACCTCAATTCCTCAATCCAGGCTTACCGCACGATACCCAAGCATAAGACCACACTGATAGGAGCCACAACCCACTGACTACTCTCTCAAATGTTTCCAGAAATACCACATCCCAGAATACCTTACCCAGAAGAACTCTCTGTGAATCTAACTCTTTTTCATTTACTTTCCTGATGCGGATACATAGATTACCATAATTAACATAGAATACCACAAGTCTTGACATCTTCTAATGAAACTCAGTTCCGAACCCCATATGCAACTTTAGAACTCTCAATTGACGTACGCAGACTCTTGAACCCATTAGAACCATTCTCGCAAGTCATTCACTCTTATTCAACCACAATATACCTGATCAAACAGAGATAACCACTCATGCCTCCTTAGCACTCTGACCCCGCAAGATATGATCTCATTCCGATACAACCAAACAGCTTCCTTCTCTTCACCCTAAGCATTCTTTACCAACAACAGCTCAAGACATACTATTATTTTCTCACACCTACGAAGCACCACATAACCTTTGTCAAAAGTTTGCTTTACTCGTGCCATCCTCGGCTCAATTTCTGCAAATCGAACTGATCCGCCAGCATACCTCGAAAAGTAACCAGCATAGCACATAACCATGCAATCAGCTAATCAACAGCAACCTCCCTAACTTGGCTCGAAGCCATCTATCAGGACACATTTAATAACCCATAAT
>MU667102.1:172799-183112 GCA_026770625.1 Nicotiana glauca | reverse complement strand
ATATATATATATATATATATATATATATATATATATATATATATATATATATATATATATATATATATAAAGATACAAAAACTAAGAACATTATTTTTGAAATGTACTGGCATTTTTAATTATGAATATAATATTTAGGACACAATCAATACATGTCTTGTTCACACTGCCTTCTTATATTTTTTCACCAGACAATTGAGCTGCCATATTGGTTGCATTTTCTTTATCTTCCAACTGCATATTTTCTTTATCTTGCAACTGTTCTCCATGTTCTTCAATTGCAAGTTTACAAGATTCTGCAAAATATTTACAAGAGCTAACACAATTAGTACTTGTTACTAATCTTTGATTAAAACAAACATGTATAAAATTAAAAAAAAATACTGTCTAACCGTTTGCAACTGTAAAGTTCATCGCAGTTAAATTATTATCTTCACTAGCATTTTTGGGCTTCCAATATTGTCGGTAAGAGAGCAAGGTGTAGAGAGATCACATGTTCCATCTATGCATTTGAAAACAATCTCACTATGCTTGTTTCTTGGTATTTTCTAAGTCTTAAAGATTGTACTCCACTTTTCTCTTGATTCCACTCCATCTTCTTCCCTTGCAGCTTCAGGAGATTCTGTAACATTTACAATTAATACCCATTCTAATAGTTTACTAAAACTAACATTAAAATATCATGAAAATTACATTTAACCTTGATTGGCATAATTTTGAACTCTAAATTTCTCTTTATATGGGAGAGATGTAGCATATCATATGTTTCTTCTAAACATTTTCACACAATCTCACTGACACTTGTTCCCAATGGACTTTCTAAATCCTGAGACTGCACTCCTGTCACGACCCAAACCCTGCTCCAGTCATGATGGCGCCTCTCGTGAAGACAAGGCAAGCCAAACCATTTCAGAACACCACTTAAAGCAGTTAATCAGTTATATAATAGTTCGAATGCGAATTAATGATATTAGTTAATGTAATTACAACCCAAAATAGCCCGACCGGGGTGTCACAAGTCACGAGCATCTAGAGAAGTCTAACTACAACTACAGGGCCAACAATATATAGAATAAAATTTAGAACCAAAGGAAGTAATCCGGTGACGCGAACGCTGGCGGTCACTCTGCTCAGCTACAATAGCAATACCTTCAACCAACTCAAAACCCGCTACCGGGTGAACAATACCTGCATCTGCATGCGAGGTGCAGGGAGTAAAGTGAGTACTCCAACTCAGTGAGTAATAAAAGTAAATAATAACTGAGCAGCAAGAAATCACGTAAAGCACCCAACATGCTATACAGAAGCCGGGTACAATTTCTGAGAAAATAATGAAATCAGTGAAATCTTTAGAAATGTTTTGGCTCAGATCAAATATCTTTTGAAAATGGTCTTTTCAATAATTACGAAAACGGTTTCAAAATAGTTAGTGCTGATTTGCACAGAAAATTCGCCCCTCGGCACAAATACAACAGTATAATAGGAAAAAGGCAAAGAAGTATGCAGAATGTGCATGTAAAGTTCGCCCCTTGGGCAATATCTCAACAACACTCTCAGCTCCTCGGACTCTCTCTCTCAGATCACTCTCAGGACAGTATCACATAGTAACCACCGCGGCGTGCAGCCTGATCCACATATCGCTACGGCGTGCAGCCCGATCCATAGCTCGTTGCGGCGTGCAGCCCGATCCATATGGGTACCCGCGCTCACTGTAGGGGTGCAGACTACGGAGGGGCTCCTACAGCCCAAGCGCTATATCACTGTAGCGTGCAGTCCGATCCAATATATACATACTGGGGCGTGCAGTCCGATCCAATATATATATACTGCGGCGTGCAGTCCGATCCATAGAATATACTACTGCGGCGTGCAGTCCCATCCATATAATATACTACTGCGGCGTGCAGTCCGCTCCATATATAATCTTCATATCCAGGCCCTAGGCCTCACATCCCTCAGTGTATCCTCACATCTGGTCCTTGACCCCACTCAGTCAGAATATCATCACAAGACCCTCGGGAACTAGTAAAACAGTAGTCCTCAGCCCAAATTATCATTTAAATTATCATTTAAGACTCAATCTGAGTAAAAGTGGCTGAGTTGTAAAGTAGTAGAGAAACAGTATGACTAAGTTCAAGTAATATGTCAAAACAGTGAGGGAAAACAGCGAAAATAATCCCCGAAGGATTCAAATAATTGGCACGAAGCCCAAATACAGCAATCAGCCCAAACAACAGTGATAATAAATAAATTCCAAACAAATATGCGGTAACTTAATCAATCGGGACGGACCAAATCACAATCCCCCAGTGGTGCTCTACCCCACGCCCATTATCCGACGTGCAAATCACCTCAATATAGCACTACGACGTTCAGTCCGGGGTTTCAAACCCTCAGGATATTATTTACAGCCATTACTCACCTCGAACCGGTGAAATCTCTAGCTCGCGACGCCTTTGCCCCTCAAACCGGCCTCCACGCGCGTCAAATCTAGCCAAAATCAGAGTGAATACATCACAATATGCTAAGGAAACAATACCCAATCGAAAACAATCGAAAAATATTAAGAATTTCGAAATTAGCAAAACTCGAGCCTCGGGCCCACTTCTCGAAAAATTAGGAAATTATGATTACCGGATTCTTCAGCTCGCCACGAGTTCATACATACCAAGAACTCTCAAATCCGAGCTCAAATGGCCTATTAAATGCCCAAATCAATTTTTCAAGTTCTCAAGCCCTAGTTCTTCAATTTTAGGCTTAGTTTCCATGAATTTCTAGATGAATTTCACAATAAGAACGAGTTTTAAGTTCAAAACTCTTACCTCCAATCGATTCTCCTTGAATCCCTCTTCAATTTCCTTCAAAAAGCTCCCAAAAAGATCAACAATGGAGTAAATGAGCCCCAAAATCGCGGATGAAATGTTATAAAACATTCTGCCCAGGTCACTGTAGCTAAACCTATGCGATCGCATCTCAACCTCTGCGATCGCATAGCACAAAATTTTCAGCCCTCAAAAATACCCTATGCGATCGCAACATATGCTCTGCGATCGCAGTGCATTAACACCTAACACTGTGCGATCGCAACCAGCTATATGCGATCGCATTGAACAAATTCAACATCCCTTCAAAATCCTTCTATGCGATCGCATGACTCCCTCTGCGATCGCATAGAACAAAAGTTCTCTGCAATTTTCTGCTGCATTTTACAACTCCAAACTTCCCGATAGCCATCCGAAATCACCCCGAGGCCCCCGGAACCTCAACCAAAAATACCAACATATCTTAAAACATCATCCAAACTTGCTCCAATCATCAAAACACCTCAAACAACATCAAATTACTCAAAACTCATCGAATTCAAGCCTAAGTTTCTCAAAACTTCCAAAATGCACTTTCGATCAAAAACCCGACGAAACAACGCCCGAATGACCTGAAATTTTGTACACACATTATAAATCACATAACGAAGCTACAGTAACTCTCGAAATTCTATTCTGACCCTCTGATAAAAATCTCACCCATCAACCGAAAATTCGCCAAAATACTAACTTCGCCAATTCAAGCCTAATTCTACACTGGACCTCCAAAATCAATTCCGATCACACTCCTAAGTCACAAATCCCTTCCCGAAGCTAACCGAATCACCGGAAATCACATCCGAGACTTCTAACTCATAAGTCAACATCCAGTTGACTTTTTCAACTTAAGCCTTCTTAAAAGAGACTAAGCACCTCATTTCTACCAAAAGCAATCCAAATCAACTATAACACCCCAAATACTGATAATGAAACATGAATAAGCATAAAATGGGGGAAACGGAGCGGTAACTCATGAGATGACGGGTTGGGTCGTCACATCCTCCCCAACTTAAACCAACACTCGTCCTCGAGCATACCTAGAGTTGTCCTAGAAGCTAACCAATAGCTGAATAACCTTACCAAGAATATACCAGAGGGTGATCCCGCGTCTCCCTATCTCATATACGTTCGATAGCACAGCATAGCTGAAATTACCCAATCCAGTCTAGCCCATGAATCATAGAAACACCCTTTTCACTTCTGAAACCATCAATACGATCAAAACCTCACACCTATACTTTGAATAATCCCGAACCAGCTGTAATAACCCATACCTGCAACCTCAGGTGAAATCATATGATATACCACATAATCCAAGCACTCGAAACGATAACTTCTATTCACAGTAGTTACCCACAACAACCAGATACCGATAGAAAACCTCTTATTTAGCTAAAGTCTTATTCCAACACTTTCATATACTGCCAACGATAAATGAAACACACAGCAAACCGTAACCATTTCTCAGATCAACCATTCATGAAGCCACTCCCCTTTTGACTAATACCACAACAGATTTTCGAGCCGAACCTTGATATTATCCTTCCAACAAGCTGAAATCAAATATGTTCGTATTCATTAGTGACCCCAACGATCACCTCGAATCCAACTTACCACTCTGGTGATATGACACCTTAATACAGGCCTAAGCCACAACTTGCATAATTCACGCACCAATAAAAAACAGTCTGAACATACTCAAATCACGAAAAATGACTAACACGAAAGAGTTGTACCTCAAGCTCATTAGTACCATCACAATACAAGGCTGAGACCCCGTCTCACATCATAGAATAGAACACATGAATCTACCCCGAAAGGTCATATCTCCACGTAGCCTCGCTACAATGCGCGATCCTATCCAAACACTGTTACACATGAAGCACTCAAGTCACTTTGCTCAAAATCGACAGCCACGCACAATTTGATGTGTGAAACCAAAGCAATTCATTACACCCACGGTGAAACAAATGACATACGACACGCAACTTGATAGGTCATAACCAACACTCCATTTATCGAGCAACATCCAATTACTCTTCCCGCTCAATTTCACCATGAATCCCCAACAGAACCACACCACATGTGCCCATAATCAACAAATCATAACATCTCACAACATAGAGTAGCATCTCAAGCTAAATACGTAGCACATCAGCCTGTCAACGAACTCATAACCAAGGAGCATGAACATGCTCCTTCCACTACTACAACTCCTGCTGGAGCCGTAAGATACGGTGCCCGGCACTAAATCAATATCGAAATCCACAACCTCGCCTGGCGACATGCCCGGCCACAAGAAACACATCCGAAAAGTCCCTCAACACCGGAACTGAACCAATGGTAGAAACCTCTGCACTGACATCCATCACGAAGGGCCAATTAAGAAAAGCATTCCTCCTCAGCCCTCTGCTGGTCTTTGGAATACAAGCCACTCTGCTAGAATCATCAAAACACCTCAAACAACATTAAATTACTCAAAACTCATCGAATTCAAGCCTAAGTTTCTCAAAACTTCCGAAATGCACTTTTGATCAAAAACCCGACCAAACGACACCCGAATGACCTGAAATTTTGTACACACATTACAAATCACATAACGAAGCTACAGTAACTCTTGGAATTCCATTCCGACCCTCGGATCAAAATCTCACCCATCAATCGGAAATTTGCCAAAATACTAACTTCGCCAATTCAAGCCTAATTCTACACCGGACCTCCAAAATCAATTCCGATCACACTCCTAAGTCACAAATCACTTCCCGAAGCTAACTGAATCACCAGAAATCGCATCCGAGCCTTATAACTTATAAGTCAATGTCCAGTTGACTTTTCCAACTTAAGCCTTCTTAAAAGAGACTAAGCGCCTCATTTCTACCAAAACCAATACAAATCAACTATAACACACCAAATACTGATAATGAAACATGAAGAAACATAAAATGGGAGAAACGGAGCGGTAACTCATGAGACGACGGGTTGGATCTTCACAACTCCACATTTACAAATTTTTTCTGTTACTCTTGTCGCTTTTGCATTTTCCTGGTCTTGGCATTCTACTACATCTTGAACTTCCACTCAATCAATAGATTCTACATATATTTGTAATCACAAAAAAGTTTATATGTATTACGCTATTGAATATAAATTTCTATTAAAAAAAATCAAAATCTATATCTAACCTTTCCCAATTTCGGTGCCAATATCAGTTTCATTATCTAGATGTGCATCTCTATAATCGCTTTCATATTGAACTTTTGCATGCACATCTGTATCATCACATTCATCACCATCTGTATCTTTGTTAATTGTAACAGTAGGTTCTGTACCATCACAATGATCATCAACTCTATCTTTAGTAATTGGAATACTAGATTCTCTCTCTACGTTCCTTTCATCAGGTTTCACAAAAATCTTCAACAAATTATCAATCTTTGATCCTATACTTTTCCTTAAATCTTATAAAAGAAACTAAGTTAGAAGGACAGGTAGTCCTAAACTTCAAGTTACAAGTAAAAAAGTTAAGGACAGGCAGTCCTTAACTTAGAGTAACAAGTTAAAAAGTTAGGGACACTTGGTCCAAAACTTTAAGTTTCAAGTTCAAAAGCTAAGGACATGCAGTACTTAACTTTGAATCACAAGTTAAAAAGTTAAGGGCAATAAGTCCTGAACTTCAAGTTTCAAATTGAAAAGTTAAGGACACTTGGTCCTGGACTTCAAATTTCAAGTTCAAAAGTTCAGGACATATGGTCCTGAACTTAGACTTACAAGTTCAAAAGTTAAGGGCACTTGATCATAAACTTCATGTTTCAAGTTCAAAAGTTAAGGACAGGCAGTCCTTAACTTATAGTTACAAGATCAAAAGTTAAGGACAATAGGTCCTTAACTTCAAGTTTCAAGTTCAAAAGTTAAGGATAGAGAGTCCTTAACTTTGAATTCCAAGTTCAAAAGTTAACGACCATGGTCCTGAACTTCAAGTTTCAAGTTCAATAGTTCAGGACATATGATCCTTAACTTAGACTTACAAGTAAAAAAGTTTAGGACAGGCAATCCTTAACTTTGAGTTACAAGTTCAAAAATTAAGGACACAAGGTCTTGAACTTAGACTAACTGAAATTAATGATATTACCTTGATATCATTTTGAATTTTTTTTTATACATTTTCTGATTTATTCTAGTAACTTCAGCCTGCAGATCCTTTTTAAACTTGTCTGATAATTTCTGAATCAAAAACCATAAAAACAAAAAACTCTCTTAAGAAAAAAACAATCAAATAAAAAACTAATGATATTCAAAGACAGAAAACCTACTTTAACAATTTCCTTAAGCATGGCTTCATCAAATTGTGCGGAAGAAGACCTTGAGCTTTGATCTTGAGAAATTGGCTCATGCATACTAATAGGCTCTATATCTTACTCAATAGGAATAAATGGTGCCACCTCGATCAACTTATAAACCTATTATATCACAAAAAAAATATAAGTTTTCAGAACTAAAACAAATAAACCAAAAAAATAGCTAGAAATTAGATTACCTAACATTTTCATTATGGAACTATTTTTTATACAGAGAATCATAATATGGAGATTTCATTTCCGAATAACATAACATCCTTGGAAAACCACATTCTCGGAAGTTAACAAATTATTTTTCCTGGAAAATAGGCAATACTTCCATAATCCAAACACAAAAAGCAAAAGCAAAGACAAGTATAGTGTAGTTATCTTTGTCTTTATCTTTGTCTTTTTTTTTCTCTTTATCATTCTCATTCTCATTGGGTTTCAAACAAATCTTCAATGATTTTAATAACGTTTCATAACAAAGAGAGCCCCAGTTGAAAGAAGAGCAGAGTTCATCATCATCTACAATTTTCATAATTTACTCTGACACATTCATATTCTTTCGCTTCCCCATCAAAACAGATTCAATAAAATAAATTGTTGCCAAGTTTACAGCATCATCATCGCTGCCTACAAATGATGCAGCTGTACCATTTGGGTGACTAGTTCACGACCCATTTCCATAATAGATGGTGATGGCGCCCAACACCATTGTCAGGTAAGCCAACGCGGAAATATAATTGAGTTCTCATTTTACTTTCACCAAAAATAAGTGCAGCAATTCCTTAAGTTAAAGTTAAAAACCAGAAATGATCAATAATGTACCAAAAATAATTATACAACCCCAAAATAATAGTCTACTAATTTGTGTGCCAAGACCTGGTATCACAAGTGCGTAGGCAGCTAGTCGAATATGCAAAAGAATAATACTATCCTACTGCCTGAAATAGAGTAGATAGCCAAAAGTAAAGAAAAGACTCCATTGGACTACTAAATGGCATAGGAAGGGAGCAGCTCACCGTGGAATCCCGGTCAAGGGTATGCACCAGCCTGGTAACCATATGTACCGGCCTCAGAGCATGTACAATTAAGTGCAGAAGCATAGTATGAGTACATAAATAATATGTGCCCAGTAAGTATCCTGTGTAATCTCGAAAAAGTAGAGATGAGAGGTCGACATTACACTTACTAGGGTTAAATAACATGATAAGTGATATACTAAGCATGGATAGCACAATAATTAACAGTCTATAGCATGAAGCAACAAGTCCTTTACTAGATGTTATTACAGTTAGCCATTTACATTTCAGGGCATATAACAAAGTTCTGTCCATGGCAAAATGCCAATCAATAAGCATGCACAAGTAGTGTCGAGGTCTACGGCCCTATCCAACATAAAAATAAAGTGCACACTGCTGGAGGGTCGAATGGAGCGAACCATGGATGCATCTATTACCCCACTCGCGAATCATACATGATTTAGGCAAATCTCAGATTAATCATAGAGTCACAACAACATCACATAAAACATGTTTTAGGGTCCTAAACTACCTGGACTTAAGCATAATAGTAGTTACGCATGGACTCTCATCACCAAGTGTGTACGTAGCCCCCGCATTTAGTGGCAAATTATTCAATTATTACACCTAGGGGAAAATTCCCTCTTATAAGGTTAGATATGAGACTTACCTTGCTCCAAAATGCACTTCCAATACCAAAGATGTCACGACCCCAGTTTGCCCTCCGCGAACATGTCGTGACGGAACCTAGTTTCTGCGACAAGGTAAGCCTAATAATGCGGAAAAATAACTAACTTGCGAAATAATAATTAAAACTGAACAACTGGAAGAAAACAGTATATAAAATACTGCTCGACATATATAACTCCACATCACAGCTGTAAGGCCCCGTAAATAATTTTTGGTCTCAAACTTAGTAACTCATGGTGTCGACTCCGAATATGTGTTAGGAATGTGTAGAAGCTCGCCGCGGTTTGGACCCTTGGTAGTGATCTAAGCTCTTAAAAATCAAAAGAATCAATTTTCCAGAAAATTTCCATTTTTGCGGTCTAGAATGCGGTCGCAAATCAGCTATGCGGACCGCATTTCTGCCGCAGAGTGAAGCAGAAGAATTGTCAAAATTGAAGTTGAAAATGCGGTCCATTATGCGACCGCATAATAGGAATGCGGACTGCATTCCTATCGCAGACCCAAGCATACCCTTCAGAGTTTTGGGGGCACTTCTGCGGTCCAATATGCGGACCGCATTTCGATTCTGCGATCGCAGAATGCGACTGCAGACCTTGCTCGGGCTCCAATTTTTTTAATTTTTCAACCCGGACCCCTTTCTAATAAAACACCCTAACCCCTCATTTTAACCACTTTTCTGAGCAAAAACAAGAGAGAGGCAAGAGGGGTTCTTGAGAGAAAGTTCATCTTCTTCAAAATTTGTTCCTCAAAGTATCTGGTCCGGGAAATTTTAAAGCAAGTGTCTTCATCTCCATTTCTACAGGTAAAATCCCTAACCCATTTTTATGGACTTTCAGATTTATTGAGAGGGGGAAAGTCTCATGCATTAGTTCTTGATAATAGGGGTTGAAACACTCATGCATGTTTATTAAAACCTAAAATCTAGTAAGAGTAGTTGGGAGGGAGTAAAGAATTTGTGTAAAGAAGGGTTGATAACCTAAATGTGTTCGGGTAGTGATTGTGAACTTTGATTCTAAGAAATACGTATTAATCTGTGCACTAGATTGACGTTGCTAGGATTCTAGAAATTAAAAAGGAATTCGGCACTAGCTATGTATGGCTAACCTTGACTTTGTAAAATCGCCTTGTTGGTGTTCAAATGTTTGGTATGTGACATCCACGTGGGTAAATTGTGAAATTTGTGTGATTTGCATGGTTGTGATTATGATATGTGGTATTAGCTGAGAACAAATGACATAAGGAAAATTGTAAGTGATGCAACTAGAATAATGGCGACATTAACATCTATGGCTTATCGTGGGCAAGTATTGTTGTAACGTGAAACACTTGTGAATTGTGGAATATGACGGAAATAGTATTGATGGTTATGGAAACACTTGTAAATTATTGTTGCTACTCCTTAA
>MU667102.1:152464-165739 GCA_026770625.1 Nicotiana glauca | reverse complement strand
GGAGGGAGTAAAGAATTTGTGTAAAGAAGGGTTGATAACCTAAATGTGTTCGGGTAGTGATTGTGAACTTTGATTCTAAGAAATAAGTATTAATCTGTGCACTAGATTGACGTTGCTAGGATTTTGGTGAAATTGGAAGTAGAAATTAAAAAGGAATTCGGCTTCAGGTATGTATGGCTAGCCTTGACTTTGTAAAATCGCCTTGTTGGTATTCAAATGTTTGGTATGTGACATCCACGTGGGTAAATTGTGAAATTTGTGTGATTTGCATGGTTGTGATTATGATATGTGGTATTAGCTGAGAAACAAATGACATAAGGAAAATTGTAAGTGATGCAACAGGAATAATGGCAACATTAACATCTATGGCTTATCGTGGGCAAGTATTGTTGTAACGTGAAACACTTGTGAATTGTGGAATATGACGGAAATAGTATTGATGGTTATGGAAACACTTGTAAATTATTGTTGCTACTCCCTAAGAAGTGTTGTTGTGATCTTTGTGAAATGTTTATTGTTGTTGTTGTGATTGTTTGTGAATTGAAACTGTACGGTGGGATCGGGTTGCGAACCACAACACGAAGTAATAAGGTGCGGGTTGTGGTGATAAGGGTGGCCGAGGTAATAAGGGTGGAAAGTGATCGAAATCACTGTTGAAATGAAAATATGAGCAAGAATATGAAATCTATTGATGTGGAAATGTGGATGTGGAAAACGGGAGAGTTTGTAAAACTTGTTTGGCTTGATTGTTTTTACTTTATGGATTTTGTTGTTGTTTCTGTTACTGTTACTTACTTGTCTATGGCTTGAATTTACTTGGCGCAAGGTTTGTTCATACATACCAGTACAATTCAAGTGTACTGACGTCCCTTTTGCCGGGGACGCTACATTCGTGTTATGATTGTAGGTGGATTTGCAGCAGGTACTCCAGCCCACCGATCGTGGCTCCCCCTTCGTCTTCTATCAGTTGTTTTGGTGAGCCCTATTCCTCTCGGGGCCCTACGTGGCTCAAGCCGCCTGTTTCCGTAGTTTTATTTTGCTGTTGTAAAAGGTATAGCAATATTGTATTAACTTCTTTTATCTGTAGAGGCTCCGTAGACAGGAAACATGGGTCATGAACTTATGTAATATGTATTTTGTATATAGGGGCAATGTAAAATGTAAACCACGCTAGTAACCATGTACCTTGTTTATGTTTTGAAATGAATTGGTGTTCTAAATTAATCGTATGGTCATTTCACTTGGCTAATAAGTAATGGAAGATGTGGGGTAATACGTGGGATAGGAAGGGCACCCAGGTCCGCTTGACTGGGGATACCCGGTCGAGCGCCGGTCATGTCCCTCAAGTTTGGGGCGTGACAAACAGCATCCTTCAATACTATCCCAAAACCCGAAAACTCACGGGAACACAAGCTTAAAGAAACGTAGTACAATTCTCTAACTCCAGAATGTCTACAGGAACAGTAAGAAAAAGGCTAAATGCTAAAAAAATAGAATAAAATAGAGACTCCTTGGTCTGCGGACGCGGCAGATGTACCTCGAAGTCTTTGATAAATCTCCCTGCCTCAAGGGTGATACGCTTGGATAGTGGTACCTGGATCTGCACATGAAAAACATGCGCAGGAAGGGCATGAGTACACCACAGCGGTACTCAGTAAGTGCCAAGCCTAACCTCGGTTGGGTAGTGACGAGGAAGGTCAGGGCTCTATCGAGGTCAAATGAAATATAAGGTTTAACATTGTAGATTAAGCAGTATAATGAGTACAGCAATGGAACAAGACAAGTTATACAAGACAACAACACATATACAACGAACAGAGTAAACACGGAATTAAGAACAGCTCAACACCAATAGTAACAATGAGGATCTCTCAGGATACCGTCCTATAGTCCTTTTCATCAACTATCCAGTGGATCTCCCGGGATATCGACTCATAGTCCAAATATCAATGCGCAGGGATATACCAAAATCCCGATCTGTAGTCCCAAATGTAAATACCCAGTACTAGGGGAATCTACCAGGTCCATTCCCGTATTTCCATATAACTGTGCAAGGGGATCTACCAGGAATCTAACCCGTAGTTCCAAAGGCAAAAAATAAGGGGGAGCTACCGGAATCCCACATCTGTAGTCCCAATGTAAATACGCAGCAACAACAACAGGGTAATTCAGAAACAAAATTTCATATCAAGGAAAATAAGTAATTCTAGCCTAACATGCTTCACGCAGTGCAATCAAGGCAATTTAAGTAAATAGGCACTCTAAATCAACTAAACCTGCTTTTCTAACTAACAACATGCTAAATTTGCAAATATAATAAAGCAGGAAAGGAAACATGCTATTAAATACTTTAAGAAAAATCCGATTTCCAAAAATTTGTACAAGACGCGCTCGTCACCTCGCGCACAAGGCAATTCAATTACCAAATTTCATATCCTAAGGGGAAAGGTCCCCCACACAAGGTTAGACAAGCCACTTACCTCAAATCAACTAAAAGTCAACAAGAAACCACGCTTTTGCCACGAGTATCCTACTCCAAATGGCCCAAATCTATTCAATTCAATTCAATTGCATATTGTAAATAACATCTCAAGCAACTGATTCTACGATTTAATTCAAAGCTAATACGCGAATTTAGGTAAAATGACCAAAACGCCCCTCAGGCCAACATCTCATAATCGGGCGAAATTTATATTTTCAGAATCCTCACACTCACACGAGTCTAGTCATATAAAAATCTCTCAAATCGGATAACAAAAACCCAATCAAAACCCAATCTCTAGGTCTAAGAATTTTTTCCCCCAATTTCTAAGAAATTCCAAAATTTAAGGATGAATTTAAGGAAAGATTCATGGAAATTAGTATAAACCGAGTAATAATAACTTACCCAAGTTTCCCAGGTGAAAATCCCTTCAAAAATCGTAATCTCCCAAGCTCCCAAGTCAAAAATATGAATTATGGTATAAACCCTCGATTTTGGAAAACTCATATTCTGTCTAGATATTTAAAGCATCGCGAACGCGGAGGAAGTCTCGCATTCACGAAGAAGAAAAATGAAGGTTGCCCATATGTGCTTCGCGAACGCAGAAGCACTGACGCGAACGCGAAGAAGGAAAATATTATGGCCCAGAAATTCCTCTTCGCGAATGCGTGAACTAGTACGTGAACGCGAAGAGTGGACTTGCATAGCTACGCAAACACGTGATGGCGGGCATGAACGCGATGAGGAATAAAGCGGGGCTTCGCGAACACGGGGAGTATTACGCAAACGCAAAGAAGAATTTCCAGGTGATCATCAACAAGGTTTCGCGAACATGAAGGGTTGTTCGCGAACGCGTAAGAGGATACCAGAAGGAGAAAACAATAGTTCCAAATAGGAGAAAAATGACCCGTTGAGCATCCGAAACACACCCGAGGCCCCCGAGACCTCAACCAAAAGAACAAAAAACACCTAATACCTCATTCAAACTTGCACCAATCCCTAAACCACCTAAAACAACATCGGGAACTCGAATAAATCAAGGATTTTAGCCTAAGAACCCCAATTTTCCTCAAAATACAATTTTGATCAAAAACCTAACCAAATCACGTCCGAATGACCTGAACTTTTACACACACATCCCAAATGACATGAAGAAACTACTGCAACTTCCGGAATTCCATTCTGACCCTCAGATCAAAATCTCACTATCGGACCTGAAACTTCCAAAAATACAACCTTCAGCATTTCAAGCCTAAATTAGCTACGGACCTCCAAAACATAATCCGAACACACTCCTAACCCCGAAATCACCTAACGAAGCTAACGGAACCATCAGATTTCCATTCCGAGGCCATTTTCACACTGTTACAACTATGGTCAATTTTCCAACACTTAAGCTTGCATTTAGGGAATAAGTGTCCCAAAACTCTCCGAAACTCAAAACCGAACATCCTGGAAAATCAAATTAACAGAAATAAACTTGGGGAAAATAGTTAATAGGGGATCAGGGCGTTAATTCTTAAGGCGACCGGCCGAGTCGTCACATCTTCCTACACTTAAATATTTGTTCGTCCTCGAACGAGCTTAGAGACAAACCTGAAGTAGTGAAAAGATAAGGGTAACTGCTGCACATATCTTGCTCGGCCTCTCAGGTGGCCTCCTCGACCGGCTGACCCTGCCACTGAACCTTTACTGAAGCAATGCTTTTTGATCTCAACTTTCTGATCTGCCTGTCCAATATAGCCACAGGCTCCTCAGCATAGGATAGATCCTTGTCCAACTGGACTGAACTGAAATCCAACACGTGCGACGGATCACCGTGATATTTCCAGAGAATCGAAACATGAAATACCGGATGAACCCCTGCCAGGCTGGGAGGTAAGATAAACTCATAAGAAACCTCCCCAACTCGCCTCAATATCTCAAAAGGGCCAATAAACCTCGGACTCAGCTTCCCTTTCTTCCCAAACCTCATGACGCCTTTCATAGGCAAAACCCGAAGCATAACTCGCTTTCCAACCATATAGGAAACATCACGAACCTTCCGGTCCGCATAGCTCTTCTGTCTGGACTGGGCTGTATGGATCCTATACTGAATCACCTTAACCTTCTCTAAAGCATCCTGAACCAAATTTGTGCCCAATAATCTAGCCTCACCTGGCTCGAACCAATCCACCAAAGATCTACATCGCCTACCATACAAGGCCTCATATGATGCCATCTAGATGCTGGACTGATAACTGTTGTTGTAAGCAAACTCCGCCAATGGCAAGAACTGATCCCAAGAACCCCCAAACTCTATCACGCATGGAGCATATCCTTAAGAATCTAAATAGTGCACTTGGACTGCCCGTCCGTCTGAGGGTGAAATGTCGTGCTCAACTCCACTCGAGTACCTAACTCCTACTAAATGGCTCTCCAGAACTACGATGTGAACTAAGTACCTCTGTCCGAAATGATAGAAACTGGAATACCATGCAGACGGATAATCTCCCAGATATAAATCTCCGCCAACCGCTCCGAAGAATAAGTGGTAC
The DNA here is from genome assembly GCA_026770625.1 of Nicotiana glauca. Classification (NCBI taxonomy): domain Eukaryota; kingdom Viridiplantae; phylum Streptophyta; class Magnoliopsida; order Solanales; family Solanaceae; genus Nicotiana; species Nicotiana glauca. Next base: position 160,720 of record MU667102.1, on the reverse strand, counting down.
ACGCAGGAATAAAATGAGCGGACTTGGTCAAAAGTTCCACAATAACCTAAATAGCATCGAACTTCTTCAAAGTCCGTGGGATTCTAGATACAAAATCCATGATGATACGCTCCCACTTCCATTCCGGAATTTCTATCTGCTGAAGCAATCCATCCGATCTCTAGTGCTCATACTTCACCTGTTAAAAATTGAGGCACCGAGCTACAAAACCAACTGTATCTTTCTTCAGCTGCCTCCACCAATAGTGCTGCCTCAAGTCCTGATACATCTTTGCGGCACCCGAATGAATGGAATACCGCGAACTATGGGCCTCCTCTAGAATCAGCTCCCATAGCCCATCAATATTGGGTACACAAACCCGACCCTGCATCCTCAATACTCTATCCTCACCAATGGTCATATCTCTGGCATCACCATGTTGAACCCTATCCTTAAGGACAAGCAAATAAGGGTCATCATACTGCCGCTCCCTGATACGATCAAATAATGAAGACCGAGAAACCACGCAAGCTAAAACCTGACCGGGCTCCGAAAGATCCAATCTCACAAACTGGCTGGCTAAGGCCTGAACATCCATCGCCATAATCCTCTCCGATACTGGTAAATATGCTAAACTCCCAAACTCTCCACCCGGCGACTCAAGACATCAGCCACTACATTGGCCTTTCCCGAGTGATATAAAATAGTGATGTCATAATCCTTCAACAACTCCAACCACCTCCTCTAGCGAAAATTAAGATCATTTTGCTTGAATAAGTGCTACAAGCTCTGATGGTCAGTATAAATCTCACAAGGCACACCGTATAGATAATGGCGCCAAATCTTTAGGGTGTGAACAATGGCAGCTAACTCAAGATCATGGACAGGATAATTCTTCTCATATATCTTCAGCTATCTGGATACATAGGCAATCAACCTACCGTCCTGCATCAATACCGCTCCAAGATCAACTCTCGAGGCATCACAATAGACAACATAAGACCCTGAACCTGTAGGCAATATCAAAATTGGGGTTGTTGTCAAAGCTGTCTTGAGCTTCTGAAAGCTTGCCTCACACTCCTCTATCCACTGAAATGGAGCAGCCTTCTGGGTCAATCTTGTCATTGGGGCTACAATCGATGAAAATCCCTCCACAAAACGATAGTAGTAGCCCACCAAACTAAGGAAATTGCGGATCTTTATAGCTGAAGATGGCCTGGGCCAACTATGTACGGCCTCTATCTTCTTCGGATCCACCCGAATACCCTCACTCAATACCACGTGGCCCAAGAATGCCACAGAATCCAACCAAAACCCACATTTTGAGAACTTTGCATATAATTTCTTTTCCCTCAGAGTCTGAAGAACTGTGCTCATGTGTTGCTCATGATCTTCCCGACTCCGGGAATACACTAGAATATCATCAATAAAAGAAATGACATAAGAGTCAAGATATGGACGGAATACACTGTGCATCAAATGCATGAAGGCTGCTGGGGAATTGGTCAGCCCAAATGACACAACAAGGAACTCGTAATGCCCATACCGAGTCCTGAAAGCAGTCTTCGGGATATCTGGCTCCCTAATCTTCAACTGAAAGTAACCTGAGCGCAAATCAATCTTGGAAAACACCCGTGCACCCTGAAGCTGGTCAAATAGATCATCAATACAGGGCAAAGGATAACGGTTCTTCATTGTAGCCTTATTCAATTGGCGATAATCGATATAGATACACATGGAACCATCATTTTTCTTTACAAACAAGACAGGAGCACCCCAAGGTGAAACACAGGGTCGAATAAAATGCTTATCAAGCAACTTCTGTAACTGATCCTTCAACTCAGAAGGAGCCATACGATATGGGGGAATGGAAATGGGTTGAGTGCCCGGCAACAAATCAATGCCAAAACCAATGTCTCTATCAGGCGGCATGCCTGGAAGATTAGCTAGAAACACATCGGGATAGTCCCGCACTACTGGGACTGAATCAACTGAAGGGTATCAATGCTGACATCTCTCACATAAAATAAATATACGTCACACCCCTTCTCAACCATACACTGAGCTTTAAGGAAAGAACTAACTCTCTAGGGGTATGATCTAAGGTACCCCTCCACTCAACACGCAGTATACCTGGCATAGCCGGCGTCACAATTTTGGTGTGACAATCAAGAATAGCATAACGGGGCGACAACCAGTCCATCCCAAGATATTATCGAAATCAACCATGCTGAGAAATATGAAATCGGCTCTGGTTTCAAAACCACGTAGAGTAACCAAACACGACCGATAAATGCGGTCCACAACAAGTGAATCTCCTACAAAAGTAGAAACATAAACAGGGGCACTCAAAGAATCCCGAGGTACATCCAAATGCAGAGCAAAATAAGAAGACACATAAGAGTAAGTAGAGCCTGGATCGAATAGAATCAATCCATCTCTGTGGCAAACCAATATAATACTTGTGCTGACATAATCGAAGGCAACAGCCTCGATACAGGCAGGCATGGCATAGTATCGGGCCTAGACTACCCTTTTAGGGTGACCTCTACCTTCCCGACCTCCACCTCTAGCTGGCTGAGCAGGTGGGGTAGTAGCTGGAGCTGTGATCATGGCCTGAGAACTCTGCGGGGCACGGTGTGGTTGAGGAGTCCGTGAAGATGTACCCCTCCTAAGCCCGGGGTAATCTCTAACCATATGGCGTGTGTCACCATACTCAAAATAAGCTCTAGGAGGATGTGGTGGCTGTGACTGGCTAGGGCCAGATCTGCTGGACTGACCTTTGAAAGCACCCCGTGCAGGAGGCGCGCTAGAACCCGGAGGTGCATAATAAGGCTCCTAAGGCCTAGGAGGAGCTGGAGCACTGCTGGCTGCTGGAAGAGCTAAATGAACGGGGCGACTCATATAACCCCTACCATGACGACCTGAAGCTGGGGTGCGGGCACCAGAATAATGACCCGACTCTCGAGACCTCTTGGCCTCCCTCTCCTCTCTCTCCCTAGAATGCATACCATCAATCCTCCTAGTAATGCTCACCACCTGCTGATAAGAAATATCCATCTACAACTCACGAGTCATGCAAGATTTGATGTTGGGAATAAGCCCCTCAATAAACCAGCGAACCCTCTCGCGAACAGTATCAACCAAGGCTGGTGCATGCCTGGCCAAACTGGTGTAACGAACAGCATACTCTGAAATAGTCATAACACCTTGGCGCAAATGCTCAAACTCTATGCGTCATACATTCCTGATGCTCTGAGGAACATACTCTCACAAGAACAGATTCAAAAACTAATTCCAAGTCAGTGAAGCAGTCGTATCTGGACTATCTAACTCATAGGTGCGCCACCAGTCATAGGAGGCTCCTCGAAGCTGGAAAGTAAAGAAAGAAACCTCGCTCGATCTAAAAATACCCTTAGTACGAAGAATGCGGTAACACTTATCAAGAAATCCCAAAGCATCCTCCTATGCTAGACCATTGAACTCAGGAGGCTTATACCTCTTGAACATCTCAAGCCTCAATTGCTCCTGCTCGGAAATCGCTGCCATGCCCTCGGGCTGAACTGGCATTGCAGGCGATACAGGAATAATCTAGGGAACCTGCTCAACATGCACTCACTACTCAAGAGTGCGAGCGGTGGGAGTATGTGCTCCTCCCCCGACCTGGGATGTGGCTGCAGCGAGGGGAAGCAACCCTGCCTGAGCCAAAGTGGTGTACATGCTCATGAACTGTGCTAGAGTCTCATGAAGAGCTGGAGTCGTAGTAGCAGTAGTAGGCGTGCTAGTTGCCTGGACTCCGGCTGGATCTGCTGGTGGTTCCTCGGCGGTAGTTCGCGCAGGTGCTCTGCCTGCACTACATGCGCGTCCTCGACCTCTACCCTGGCCTCGGCCTCTGACGGCTGCAGTAGGGGGCGCGAGTGCCTGATCATCTCGAGTAGCACATGTCCTCACCATCCTCACCATCTATGAGAGAATAGAAAGACAGAAATTTAGTTGTGATGTCAAAATCTCGCACGATAAAGAAATCAAATGAAGTGGAATTTTCCTAACAGTCACATAGCCTCTCGTAGATAAGTACAGATGTCTCTGTACCGATCAGTGAGACTCTAATAAACCGGCCTATGTTATGTGACTCCTATGAACCTAGAGCTCTGATACCAACTTTTCACGATCCCAGTTCGCCCTCCGTGAACATGTCGTGACGGCAAATAGTCTCTGCGACTAGGTAAGCCTAACAATGCGAAAAAATAACTAACTTGCAAAATAATAATCAAAACTGAACAACTAGAAGAAAACAGTATATAAAATGCCGCTCGGCATATACAACTCCAGAATGTCTATAGCAACAGTAAGAACAAGGCTAAATTCTAAAAGATAGAATAAGATATAGACTCATCGGTCTGCGGACGCGGCAGATGAACCTCGAAGTCTCTGATAAACCTCTCTACCTCAAGGGTGATACGCCTGGATAGTGGTACCTGGATCTGCACATAAAAATATGCATATGAAGGGCATGAGTACACTACAGCGGTACTCAATAAGTGCCAAGCCTAACCTCAGTTGGGTAGTGATGAGGAAGGTCATGGCTCTACTGAGTTCAAATAAAATATAAGGTTTAACAGTGTAGAGTAAGCAATATAATGAGTACAACAATGGAATAAGACAAGTTATACAAGGCAACAACACATATACAACGAACAAAGTAAACAGGGAATTAAGAACAGCTCAACACCAATAGTAACAACGAGGATCTCTCAGGATACCGTCCTGTACTCCTTTTCATCAACTATCCAGTGGATCTCCCGAGATACCGTCCTGTGGTCCAACTATCAATGCGCGGGGATCTACCGGAATCTCAATCCGTAGTCCCAAATGTAAATACCATGTACTGTGGAAATCTACTGGGTGTATTCCCGTAGTTCTATATAACTGCGCAGGGGGATCTACCGGGAATCTAACCTGTAGTCCTAAAGTAAAGAAACAAAGGGGAGCTACCGAAATCCCACATCGGTAGTCACCGCAGCAACAACAAGAGGGTAATTCAGAAATGAAATTTCATATCAAGGAAAACAAGTAATTCTAGCCTACCATGCTTCAGGCAATGCAATCAAGGCAATTTAAGCAAATAGGCACTCTAAATCAACTAAACATGCTTTTCTAACTAACAACATGCTAAATTTGCAAATATAATAAAGCAAGAAAGGAAACATGCTATTAAACACTTTAAGACAAATCGGATTTCCAACAGTTTGCACAAGTACGCGCTCGTCACTTTGTGCACAAGGTAATTTAATTACCAACTATCATATTCTAAGGGGAAAGGTCCTCCACACAAGGTTAGACAAGTCACTTACCTCGAATCGGCTCAAAGTCAACTAGAAATCACGCTTTTGCCACGAGTATCCTACTCCAAATGGCCCAAATCTATTCAGTTCAATTGCATATTGTAAATAACATCTCAAGCAACTGATTCTACAATTTAATTCAAAGCTAATACGCGAATTTAGGTAAAATGACCAAAATGCCCCTCAGGCCAATGTCTCGGAATCGAGTGAAATTTATATTTTCAGAATCCTCACACTCACACGAGTCTATTCATATAAAAATCTCTCAAATCGGATGTCAAAAACTCAATCAAAACCCAATCTCTAAGTCTAAAAATTTTTCCCCCAATTTCTAAAAAACTCCAAAATTTAAGGATGAATTTAAGGAAAGATTCATGAAAATTAGTCTAAACCGAGTAAGAATCACTTACCCAAGTTGCCCAGGTGAAAATCCCTTCAAAGATCGTGATCTCCCAAGCTCCCAAGTCAAAAATATGAATTATGGTATAAACCCTCGATTTTTGAAAACTTATATTATGTCCAGATATTTAAATCATCGCGAATGCGGACGAAGTCTCGCGTTTGCAAAGAAGAAAAAAGAAGGCTGCCCAGATGTGCTTCGCGACGCGGAAGCTCGCACGCGAACACGAAGAAGGAAAATATTATGGCCCAAAATTGCTCTTCGCGAACACATGAACTAGTACGCGAATGCGAAGAAGGAAAATATTATGGCCCAGAAATTGCTCTTCGCGAACGCATGAACTAGTACGCGAACACGAAGAATGGACTTGCATAGCTACGCGAACGCATGATGGTGGATGCGAACACAATGAGGAATAAAGCGGGGCTTCATGAATGCGGGGAGTGTTACGTGAATGCGAAGAAGAATTTCCAGGTGGTCATCAACAAGGCTTCGCGAACGCGAAGGGCTGTTCACGAACGCGTAAGAGGATACCAAAAGCAGAAAACAGCAGTTCAAAATAGGAGAAAATTGACCCGTTGAGCATCTGAAACATACCTGTGGCCCCTGGGACCTCAAACAAAAGAACCAAAAACACCTAATACCTCATTCAAACTTGCACCAATATCTAAACCACCAAAAATAACATCGAAAACTTGAATAAATCAAGGATGTAAGCCTAAGAACCCCAATTTTCCTCAAAATATGATTTTGATCAAAAACCTAACCAAACCACGTCCGAATGACCTGAAATTTTAGACAAACATCCCAAATGACATGATGGAACTACTGCAACTTCTGAAATTCCATTTCTACCCTCGGAACAAAATCTCATTATCGGACCGGAAACTTCTAAAATTCAACCTTCGGCATTTCAGGCCTAAATTAGCTACGGACCTCCAAAACACAATCTGAACACGCTCCTAACCTCGAAATCACCTAACAAAGCTAACAGAACCATTGAATTTCCATTTCGAGGCCTTCTTCACACTGTTCCAACACTTAAGCTTGCATTTAGGGACTAAGTATCCCAAAACTCTCCGAAACTCAAAACTGAATATCCCGACAAATCAAATTAGCAGAAATAAACTTGGGAAAATAGTTAATAGGGGATCGGGGCGTTAATTCTTAAGATGACCTGCCGGGTTGTCACAAAGGACGAGCCCAAATCCACAATTCAGAGCCGAACGATCCAGAACTAGTTAAATGAGGTAGGAACTAATCAATATAAGCTCACAAGATCGAATTCTAGCTATTTAAGCGATTTTCCAACCCTTACCACAAGTTTCCTAAAATCCGACCCCGGGCTCACGTGCCCTAATTCCGAACTTTATCGAAGAAAGTTGTTCTCTATAAACTAAGGATAAATAATATATGATTTCTAATTCATTTCATAACAAATTTCGTGGTTAAATCTATTTTTTATCAAAACTGTAGGTTTGTTCTAACCCATGATTTAACCTTAATCCTAGTATTTAATATACCTAATATATAAGTATTAAACTAGGAATATGTTGGATAAGCTTACCTCAAGATGCTAGGTAGAAGTCTTCTCTCAAAAGCTCCCAATATCGCCAATGGAGGAGTGAAAAGTGTCAAAAATAACTTAGAACCCATATTAAATGATGCTCACTGCTTCAGCGTTATCTGCTTCTGCGATCAGGGAATCGCATATGCGGTCCCGCTTCTGCGAGAGATTGGGTGCATCTGCGGAACCAGCCAAACGGGCTGCGACTGCCTCTGCGGTCTAAAAACCGCTTCTGCGGAGCCGCTTCTACAGGTTTGGACCTCTCCTACCATGGCCCATCTGCGATAGGCGGACCGCTTCTACGGTCTCTACGATCGACCGACCGTAGGTGCGGTTATGATAGAAGGAGATGCTTCAGAACATCTCAACATTCCCAACTTCACTCGAGCCTCGTCCGATTGACACTCGGGGCTCCTGAGCCCCGCCCAAACATCCAAGTCTGAAATCATGAGATGGACCTACTCGAAACTTCGGAATGCCCGAAATAATGCTAAATCTAAGAATCACCCATAAAACCAAATGAATCAAACTTATGAACTTCAAGTTCTTAATTTTCCTCTAACGAGCCGAAACGTACAAAATCTGCTCGAATTGATACCAAATTTTGCAGGCAAGTCTTAAATATTATATTGGACTTGTACCGGGCTCCGGAACCAACATGCGTGTCACGCCCCAAAATTCGAGGAGCGCGACCGGCGCTCAACCGAGTAAACCCAACTGAGCAAGCCTAATAGGTTTCATACATACTACCCAACCCAACTCATAATTAAATAAGAGATGGGCTTTATTAATCATACCTAGAAAGTATTTTATTAACAATTCCATTTCATTTCCATTAGCAGCTTAAATCATAAATGTCAAAATATTACAAGTTTTGTAAATCATTGCCAAACATCAATATTTCAATCTTAATTCCAATACCCGGCACTACCCACAACCTATCTACGGAGCCTCTAAATACAACT
>MU667102.1:41532-122074 GCA_026770625.1 Nicotiana glauca | reverse complement strand
GGGGGGGTGATGTAATGTAAATGTAGAGTCAGAGATGCAAAGGTGGAGGTCTTATCATGGCGATATGAATGTATGGTTTAATTATAAAGACGACAAATTTGGTGATTGGTTTTGTGGATTAGTATCCTATGCATTCGGTCGCATGTAATACAATGTGCTGTCTTTCCTTGATGAGCTTTTGGAAAATATTGTTAGGAAATTAGCATTTCCCTTAAATATTGACAAATAATGATTTTGGTCCTTATGATATCTAGGTAAAGATATTTAACTCTTAATTAACTGAAATGTGTATTTTGTATCTCTCTGCCTGTAAATCTATACAAATTTAACGAATTTATTGACCATTACATCAGTTAATAGTTCATGTAATATGCTAAAAAAGTACAACTGCAATATATTTTCTATGTATAAAAGGGAATAATGCATATTTTAGTTAATTGAATTTAAATGGTTACATGTGTTTCACGACTTCATCTATGAAGATGCTGGGAGGTTAAAGGGTCCTGGTTGCCTACATTAAGGTGATTAAAGACATGTATGATGGAGCTAAGACTCGTGTTAGGACAGTAGGAGGCGACTCCGAGCATTTTTCGATTGTTACAAGGTTGCACCAAGGATCAGCGTTCAGCCCTTTCCTATTTGCCCTGGTAATGGATGCCATAACGCATAAGATCAAGGGGAGGTGCCATGGTGTATGCTATTGACGAGACAAGACGCGGCGTCAACGAGAGGCTAGAGGTTTGGAGACAGGCCCTTGAGTCTAAAGGTTTCAGGTCGAGCAGGACGAAGACGGAATATCTCGAGTGCAAATTTGGGCCCGAGCCGACGGACGTGGGAGTGGAAGTGAGGCCTGACTCCCAAGTCATCCCTCAGAGGGGTAGTTTCAAGTACCTTGGGTCAGTTATTCAGGGTACCGGGGAGATCAACGAGAATGTCACACACCGTATAGGGGTGGGGTGGATGAAGTGGAGGTTAGCAATAGGAGTCTTGTGTGACAAGAAAGTGTCACCGTTACTAAAAAGTAAGTTTTATAGAGCAGTGGTTAGACCGATCAAGTTGTATGGGACCGAGTGTTGGCCGGTTAAGAACTCACACATCCAGAAGATGCAAGTAGCAGAGATGAGGATGTTGAGGTGGATGTGTGGGCATACAAGGATGGATAAGATTAGGAATAAAGATATTCGAGAGAGGGTGGGCGTAGCGCCCATGGAGGACAAGATGCGGGAAGTAAGACTCAGATGGTTCGGGCACATTCAGAGGAGGAGCATTGATGCACCGGTGAGAAGTTGTGAGCGACTGGCGGTGGTGGGCACAATGAGAGGTAGAGGGAGACCTAAGAAGTATTGGGGAGAGGTGATCAAGCAGGAAATGACATGACTTAGGATTACTGAGGACATGGCCCTTGACAGGGGATTGTGGAGGTCGAGCATTAAGGTTGTAGGTTAGGGGGAGTTGGGAATATTTCTACAACGCACTAGAGTGAGACAGGACAGTTAGGAGTTAGGCTTAGGATGCTACTGATCAGCTATTGATGCAGGGCTTTATATTCTAGATATTAGTATACTTTCCTCTTTCTCGTATTTCCTATATTCCTTATATTGTTGTTATTTTGTTATTTTATGTTATTTATTATGAGTCTATTACTAGTACTAATATATCGTCACTTATTTCCTTCTTGAGCCGAGGGTCTCCTGGAAACAACCTTTCTGCCCCTTGGGGTAGGGGTAAGGTCTGCATACATATTACCCTTCCTAGACCCTACTTATGGGAATATACTGGGTTGTTGTTGTTATATCTATTACAAGGAAATTTAAATTTACTACATGAGGATCAAAAGTGCTATCATCTCTGTATGGGGTCAAATTTGACCCTATACGTCTCTACGCCAAAGGGTACGCCCTGTAAGCGTATACCCATTATAATAAGGGCACAGTTCGGACGTGAGGGCGAAGGCGACACCATTTATAACTTGACGTCCTCGCTAGGAGGACGTCAACCACGTTCAATACTTTTATTATTATTTTAAGGAAGACCCCTCCTTATATAAAGGGGACCTTCCCATTGTAAAATTTATCAGTGTTATTATCCAATAATACAACTCTCTCAACTCTCTCTTATTCTCCCTTATTCTCTCTCAATCTCTTACTTCTGACAAACAACTGTTCTCAGGTTCATCATCTTGCAATATTATATCTGTCATAACTACATTATTCTTACATCCCTAGGCTTATATATTTGATTACGATTTACCCTTTCATATTTTTTTGATTGTTTTAGCTTACAAAGTATCGTTTAACTTTTGAGCCAAATAATTTGGCGCCGTCTGTGGGGATTTCAAGAATTAAAATCATAATATCCACCTAGAGATCAACCAACTACCTTTCTCTACATCACACGAAAATAAAAGATGGCTGAAAATAACACCAGATCGAAAGCTATAATGGGTGTCACAGCCAACCTTCTTGGTCCTCTCAACGACGCCAGTGACGATATCATTATTAACGCAACCCCCAACACCGCACCAGGTGCACAGATCTCATTTTTCCCATCCGAAGATCTAATGATCTTGCACGAAAAAGGAGCTTCCACGTCTGCTGTTAAGGAAGCACCCTCGGTAGTCAAAAGCTACTGGAAGAATGGCTAACAAGCACCATAAGTGGCTTGGTTGAGAAACCACCACAAGGCGACATCAGATCTGTGCCAACGGTAAGCATCACCGCTGCCATGGGCGAACATGAGGATATACGAGTAAATAACCAACCCATCGAGGCACGGACCAGCGATGGTATGCTAACTGCCATCCTAAGGAAGATAGAAGAAATGGAAAACGAAAAAAAAGCACTCAGCGACCAGATGAAGGAACACCAGGAGAGGATCGACAAAATCCCCGGAGCCCCCAAGTTGCTACCAAAACGCGACGTGGGAAGGTTCGTAGAGAAGCCATACACTGAAGAAGCTGCCCCTTACTCTATCCCAAAAACCTTCAAGATGCCTCCCTACTTGAAGGTGCACGACGGAACCACAGATCTCGAGGATCATCTAATCCACTACGTCACTGCTGTGAAGGGCAACGACCTATCGAAAGAGCAGGTACCATCGGTGCTGCTAAAGAAGTTTGGCGATACGTTGACAGGAGGGGCCTTGACATGGTATTCTCAGTTGCCAGCTAAGGCAATATCAACGTTCGAGGAGATGGCGGATAAGTTTGTCATCGCCCATGCGGGTGCGAAGAAAGCGAAAGCAAGGGTCAACGACATCTTCGCCATCAGACAGACCACAGGTGAAGGGCTCAGGGACTTCCTAGCCAGGTTTAACAGGGTGAGGATGAGTTTGCCGAATGTATCAGAAAGTATGGCAGTCGCTCCAGAACGGGCTAAACAGGGACGGCTCGAGGACAACCAAGAAGCTACTAAGCCGCCTCATGAAATATTCCCCTACCACATGGGAGGAAATTCACTACTAGAAAATTGCTGATTACATGGGAATTTTCCTAGGGATAATATACAAATATTCGCAAGTAATTTGATTTGCTGCGGAATTTCCTACCAAAATAAATCTGTTGGTAAAACCTTCGTAGGTAATTATTACCTGCGAATTAAAATATCCCCAGGTAAATTACCTGAGGATTTTGTGTCCCAATGTAACTTACTTGCGGATTTATCAGCGAAGCATATCAAAAAAATCGCAAGAGTATTTTGGTAAAAATTCGTAAACAAAAGGAATTTTCTTGGAAAATTATGTAGGAAGAAATCCGCAGGTAATTCCCCATGAAGATCCTCAAGTAAATCCGTAGGAAATTTTGAGGTAAAATTTTTGGACGAAAGAGATTTTCTTGTGAATATTTATGAGAATATTCCGCAGAAAAATTCCTTTAAAATCCCAAGTAAAATCCGCAGGAGCATATTTTTGCAAGAAAATTCCCATGAAATATTTGCATGTAAAATCCCAGAAAAATTCCCAACTAACAATTCGCAGGTAAATCACAATGTAAAATTTTTAATTAAATAAAAGAATTATTTGAAATCCCCAAGAAAATCCATAAGTGATATATTGTAGGAAAATCCGTATGTAATATTGGTAAGAAAATTCCTATGTAAATTTTTTTTTGCAGGTAAATTTTCATATAAAATTGACGCGTTTCAAAATATTTTCTCATAAAAATTCGCAAGTAATCTGTACATTCTTATAATGTTTTTTTTATTTAATCTAGCTTATATTCTTATAATTCAACTATAATATCATAATCATTCCACACTTCTAATATAATTATAACAAAGAAAAAACATAATTCATAACATTAATATTAATAACATATAATCCTTCATCAAAAAGCAAAATATCTCAAATATAAAACTTAATAGTCTAATGAACATCTCTATCCTAATTATAATCACTTTCATTCACGTTATCAGGGTCGGAATCACTTTCATTCACATTATCAAAGTAATTGTCACTTTCATCCTCATATCCTTGATTGTCTTCTTGAGATGATAACTCATTTGAAGATGATGCATTGAAATTCACACACTTCTTCAATAAGTCTAATTCCTTCCTCATCTTTTTGTTTTTGCGCCGCTCTTTTTGCAACTGAGCATATAAGTTAGCATTGGAAGCATGCACCTGAGATTTAATCATCTCATCAATTTCTCCTGGTAAAGTAGATGTCGAATGCTTAAGTGCTTTTACAGATCGACCCAAGGAACCAAGGCCTGCAACCCTTCCTTTTTCCTTTCCACCAACAGATTGCACCCAAATATCCATTTCACTTAATTGGCTTGCTAAATTAGTGCCATCTACCTCAGTCAATGCACTTTGAGAAGCTGATAATTCTTGTTTCTTTCTTTCAAAATTATTCTGCGCCAAAATAAGTTGTTTGAGATATTATATATTGCAAATAGAATATCAGTCTCAGGAAAAAAATTAATAAGGACAATAATTAACTCTTATTCTCAGGAGAAAAAAATATATAACATAAGCTAATAATATTGCTCCTAATCTCCAGCTTCTTCTTTCTTCTTGTCTATTCATGTTGACTTGCTTAGCTAATAATATTGCTTCTAATCTTACTACAATTACCATTAACTATCAACTGAATTTCGAGTATGCTCAACCACCTACCATCACTACTTTCACAAAGTTTTGATCTTTTCATAATTAAATGGAACTCACTTATCACATCATTTTTCAATCTTTCTGGAATACCAGTTAGTACTTCAACCAATTTTGGCTCAAAAGACCAAGAATCATCCAAAACACCATTAATTTCAAACAACTCACGTCTCAAAATGAGTAGTGCTTTGGAAGAATATGGTATGAGCATGAGCCAACAGGGACATCTTAATTTTACTGAATTTCCGAATGTCATTTCTCTGAAACAACCAAAAAATTAGCGTTAAGAAATGGGAGAAATATTCATGGAGGAAGGGTGCAGGAATATAACAAATCCACAATCTCATTCAAAGAAGTACTTTAACATCTAATGCGAAGAGATGATCATTTTGACTGTTGAATTGAAATAAAGCAAATAACTAAATGTTGCAATAATGAAATAGAAATAATCGCAGACGGAGAGTGACCAACAAATTCAAACCCTGCTCTAAATTCAACAATGTATCATATCATTACATTAAACTTGCTTGAAATAAAGGTCCAAGTCAATACCATTTTAATCATATTTATATATTGAACAATAAAGAGGTCTAATATTTTATACCAATGGGGGCTACTAATATAAGGGTTTAAAGGGTGTTTACTGCTGAAGTTTGATCAGCTGCTGCTAGATTTTTAAACAACCTGGGAACAACATTTGAGCTGGAAAAATAGTAGCTTGAGAGGCTAAATTTAGAGGGTGTTGAACTGAGTTTGAAGGAGTGTTTGAGAGTAAATTTCTACCATGTTTCTCCACTGCTTGAGCAGCTGAAAATCTGCAGCTTTGGACTAGTATTTGGCAAAAGAATAGCTTCAGTTTCGAAAGTATTTTTATAGCAAAATCTGCACAATTTGTGCTAAATTTTTCTACTTAGTTCCAGTAGTGTATTTTTTATTCCAATAGTTCCACATTGATTGTTGTATTCATTCTTCAGGGAACATTTATTTCCATGTTAATTGGCATATTCTTTTGCAACTTAGATATAATTTGTTCTTCTCGCAAACTAGTACTTTCTTACATTAGTTAGTCTCTAGTGTTATTCAACAAACACATGAAGTTCTCCTGTGGGCTGTGGGTTCTTTTTGTTGAATATATCTTTTGTTAATTTGCTTATTTTCTTTGTTATATCTATAAATTTTAGTCATTTCCTTATTGTCATTCCTTGTGTGTTGACAAAAGCCTTCGTCCTCCTCTTGGGTTTGAAAGTAATCTTGTGAATCATCAATATCGAAAAGTTCTTCCTCTGCTTCACTTGCTACCTCATCATCTTCGTCTACTATTAAGTCAAATCCATCTTCATTAATAACTGATTGAAAATTACTCATATCGACCTCTTCACCATCAACTTGGTCATCTTGTAGGCAATCAATTGGATCATCTTCTATACTTACATTAACATGTGATTGCTCCTCTTGGTAAGCAACTTCTAGATTATGTGTCGCATCCACGACTCCCCTTGGCTTTGTCTTTATAACAACCCACCAATCAAGTTTATCTCCTTTCTTTTCAGGATAACTTGCATAATAAACTTGACTTGCGGTTTCGGGAAAGATGAAAAGGTCAAATTTACCATATCTTCCCCTTTTTCGAACCTCGACAATACCAAGTTCGCTATCAACTTTCATGCCATATTTAGAGGGATCAAACCTGTCACAATAAAACAAAACTAACTTCATAGTTGATGTTATAGGCCATTCTAATTCAATAATCTCCTTAAGAACCCCATAATATTCACTTATAATACCATCCTGTCTGGTGCCACTAATACACACCCCACTATTATATGTACTTCTTCCTTTACCCCATGAAGAAGTGTGAAATTTATATCCATTCACAAAATAAATAGGCCAAGACTTTGCCCATCTTAATGGTCCCATTGCTAAGATTTGCAAATTTGGATTTTGCAACATTTCTTGAGGATTACTATTGACCTATCAGACAATGAAATAAGATTAGATATTCGGTTTGAACGATATTGTCTATAACAGAAATGTTCTTTAGTCATAACTAGTTTATGTTATCCATACATAGTCTTTAAACCATCGTGGAAAGTCTGCTTCAATTTATTTATCAATAACATCATCAGTGAGATCATTGTAAGTATCTCTTAAGGCCTGCTCATACAAACTGCAACCACTTACACAAAATATTAGTTTCAACCTAAATATAAATAAGTTTATCTTAATAATTAAGCAAACATAATGATTGAAACTTACTTGAGAAAAGGCTTAACCTCATCACAATTTATAAGAACATGCAATTGTCTTGCAGCAACCTCTTTATCATCTAGCCACCTAATAGTGCCACCATCATTGCCATAAATTCGGCCAGAAGGATTAAAGACTGATAGAGTTGGTGGAGTTGCATTCTTTTTTATTACATCATCATTACGACCAACTCTATTGTTGCTAGATAGGACATGAGATTCAAAATAATGGAAAGCAAAGTACGAGATTTCTTGAGCCAAATATGCTTGATAAATAGACCCTTCAACTCTGGATTTATTTTTGACAGTCTTCTTAATTTTGTTTAGGATCCTACAATCATTTTTAAGAAATAAATTATGTAATAAAATAAAGATAGAAAATAATAAATTCTTGGAATAAAATTTTCTATCTTTCAAATGGATACATCCATCGGTATTGAACTGGCCCACAAACCCTTGCTTCATAAGGCAAATGAAGCAGTAAGTGCTCCATTGAATCAAAAAATTCTGGTGGAAATATTCGCTGCAACTTACACAAGATTAAAGGAATATTTTGTTCCATTTGAATTAAATGCTCCTCCCGTAACACTGTTGAGCACAAGTCTTTAAAAAATAGACTGAGTTTAGTTAATGGCTTCCATATTTGTTTCGGAAGTGCACTAAAAGCAACTGGAATAAGACATTGCATAAAAATGTGACAATCATGATTTTTCATCCTAAATAACTTTAAATGTGTCATATCAACACATCTACCCAAATTAGAAGCATATCCGTCAGGCATCTTTAGATCTTTAACTCATTCACATACATCTTTCTTTTGGTCCTCGTTTAAGGTAAACTTTGCTTTCGGTTTAATCCATCTCCCGTCACCGTCTTGTTTCAAGTGTAGATTATTTCGACGGCAATATTCTTTTAAGTCCATTCTTGCCTTCTCATTATCCTTAGTTTATCTTTGTTGTCCATGACAGTATGAAAAATATTATCAAAGATATTTTTCTCTATATGCATTACATCAAGATTGTGGCGAACTAGATTGGTCTTCCAATATGACAAATCCCAAAAAATACTTTTTTTGGTCCAATTATGGGATTTTCCATAACCATAGAATTTGCGAGGACCCGATTCAGTGATCTTAGGATACCCCCTAACTTTTTCCCACACCTGCTCCCCAGTTAACCTAGGAGGAGGTCGTGACTTCTCTTCTTTTCCTTTGTCGAAAGCATTTTTGTTTTTTCTAAAATCATGATTGAGAGGCAAAAATTGGCGGTTACAATCAAACCAAGTAACTTTCCTTCCATATTTCAAACTAAAAGACTTTGATTGTTCCATGCAAATTGGACATGCTAATTTACCAGCTGTACTCCACCCTGATAGCATGCCATAAGTAGAAAAATTATTAATTGTCCACATCAATGTTGCTCGCATAAGAAAATTTTGCTTTTTTGACACATCATAAGTTAGTATACCATCCTTCCACAACTGTTGCAACTCATTTATTAATGGTTGAAGATACACATCAATTTTTGCCTTGGAATTTTGTGGACCTAGAATGATCAATGTTAAGAACATGTATGGGATAGTCATACAAAGATCAGGAGGAAGATTGTAGGGAGTAACAATCACCGGCCAACAAGAGTATGGCGATGCTGACTGACTATAAGGAGTAAAGCTATCAGCACAAAGACCAAGTCTAACATTCCTAGGCTCTACAACAGAGTCCGGATAAGTTCGATCAAAGTATTTCCATGCTGCTCCATCTGAAGGGTGGCATAACACACCTTCTTCCCTGCGATTTTCATAGTGCCACCTCATTTGCTCCGCAGATTTTATCGAAGCATATAGTCGTTGAAGCCTAGGAATAAGCGGCAAGTAATGCATTGTCTTCTGAGGAATCTTTTTATTACCCTTCTTGTGCCCACGTTCTTTGTAGCGAGGTTCTTTACAAAACTTACATTTTGTCATCTCTGTATCAACCTTGTAATACAACATACATCCATTAACACAACAATTAATTTTTTGACTAGTTAGACCAAGTCCTGAAACTAGCTTTTTTGCATGATAGTAATCTAGAGGTATCTTATTATCTGGAAGACTTGTATTCTTCATTAATTGTGTCATTTCATTAAAACAACTTTGGGATATATTGTACTCAGATTTAATACTCATCATTCTAACAACTGTAGACAACTCTGAATATTTACATCCAGGCCATAAAGGTTGTTGAGCTGAATTTAATATTTTGTAAAACCTGGTAGCATCCATATTCGGGACTCTTCTATATTGGGTTCAAATTGATGCCCAAATTCTACACCAGCAGCATCATAAATCATACTTTGATATCTATTTACATGTTCATAGTCTTCTCGAGGAATATTACTTTGACTGCTTGAAGGTCTGTCAAAGTTATACCCTTGATGGCTACTCAAAGCACCTGAATAGATATGTTCATTCAAATCAATTGCAGGTGCTTCCTCTCCATGCGATGTCCAATACCAATATCCTGGCGTGAACCCTTTTTGAAAAGCATGCACAATAATTTCATCGCGTTTTAGGTGCTTCATATTTTTATAACGCTTACAAGGGCACCTTATGACTCCCTCAGACAAGTAGTTAGGCTGACTACAAGCAAATTTAATAAACTCATCCATGCCACTTATAAATTCATCCGTATACCCCGCTCGACGGGGAAGAAGTCTATTTTCCATCCATTTTCGATGCTCAGGAATTTTCATTTTCTGAACCAAAAGATAAATATATTTAAAAACATAGATAATAGCATTTAGGCACTAGACGTAAAGTAGTTAGTGTTGGTATTCTTGGCTGCCCAAAAATTAATCTAATAGCAAAATTGTGCAGAATGAACAATTTTTTTAGTCATTTGTCAGATCATAAAAAAAAAATTTTAGTTCACTATAATCACTACAATTAATCTTTGCGTCCACACTAACAGATCATAAAAAAAAGAACTACGAGAAAACATTCCATAGAATCCGACCAAAACAAGAAATCATGAACAAATACCATTAATTCATGGGAAAATATATAAATGAATCTCTTAACTTTCTCATTTTATTCCAATCCTAGAATGTTTAGTTCTTTGTATATATGTTAGTTTATATTGACAAAGAAATAAACAAAACAGTAATTGGTCAAAACTCACATTCACTTTAACAAAGAATGGGATAAACAAAATAAAGATGATTGGCCAAAGCAGTAATTGAACATCAATATGAAAAATAAAATAAATTTCACCAAGTTTGGACAAAAGCTGTTCTACATTAAGATCAAAAAGATTTTTTTTTCTTTTTTAGAGAAGGGTGTGAAAGCCAAAATAACAAGGACTCTTCTTTGAAATTTCTCAACAGGTAACAAATTCTTCTTTCATAAATTTCAACAAAAAGGTAGTAAAAACAACCATGTCCAAAAAAAGCATACATTTGGCTAGAGGCGGACATGTGGGGAGAAGTCAGATGTCGTCAATTTTTTATTAAAAAATAGAAGATCACTAGATAGATATAAAAAAAAAAAAAAGAGGCTTACGGGTATTTAGAAGAAATTGGGAGAAACGATGGAGATGAAGGAGCTTAGCGGATGGATGAGATGGAGAGAGCAAAAGCACCGATAGAAGTTTGAGAGAGTACAATACTCCAGCGTTGCCGTCGTCTCCAAGTACCGATCTGGGTTTTTGATTTTTTTTTTTTGCTATGGCGCTTAAGTTTCCCGCTTCTATTTTTTTTAGTAAATTATGAATAAAAATTTTACGACTAAAAAAAGACCAATATGATAATTGTCTTCCAAGCATAAATTTTATTTTATCTTATTCTTAAGGTAAAATAATTTTTTACTATTACTTGTAACTTATTCTCATGCCCTCTGATTAGCTAGGTATATTTTTTTATTCGCAATTATATATGCATAACAAAATTAATAACCTTAAGAAGTAGATATAACATAATAAATTTTCAGTTAAATTGATACAAAAATAATTCAGTAAGTAATAAAACTCTCAATAAAACATCTATGATTTTCAAATATATATAGTATTCTGACTCAAACTTGGAGCAAGTAAATCCCTATGCAGGAAAATAAAAGGATAAATCCCAGAGTGACGAAAATCCTTAGTTAAATCACCAAGAAAAATATTCTAGCTAAACCTGCAAAAAAATATTCCCAGCTAATTACACAAGAAATTAAATACTCGGCTTTTTCGCCATGAAAAAATTTAGGTGCAACCGCTTCAAGATATTCCCAGACAATTTTTCGAGGTAAGTTACCAAGAAATTTTCCTAGATAAATCACAAGTAAATCATTGTTAAAGAATTCTCAAGTAATACCGCAATAAATAATTCCCATATAATTTTTCAGGTATATAAGTCTCCACATAAATTCCTATGAAAATATTTGCATGTGAAACCCAAACAATAAATCCCCAGGTATTTCCCTAGGTAAATAAATTCCCTGGTAATTTCCCAGAAAATATTTCCCATGTAAAACCATAGAAAATAATCCCGAGAACATTCTCCAGCAAAACTAAATCCCCAGGTACATCCCCATGAGATAATCCGCCGCAAAATTTGCATGTCAATTACATGGGGAAGTTTCTGCCGACTCATAAACGAAAAAAAGAAATTTTTTGTGTTCATTTACCTAGGAATTTACCTGCGGATAGAAGACTTGCCGATTATTTCCCCATGTAATACCCCAGGTAATACGTTTGCGCCTAATGGTGCCAACATTACCTACGAATTTATCAGGAAAAATTAAATTGGCAGGTATGATATTCTACATTTTAAGAATTTCAAATTTCCGCAAGAAAATCCGCAGGTAAATCTGGAAATTTTATCTCTTGTAGTGAAATCCACAATGCCTATTGTGCCGAGGTACGAGCGGACGAAGATGATCTCAATGGGCCGACTCAACGGCTTACGGCAATACACTCAGAAACAAGGAGAGATCGGCGCAACGAGGGTTGTCGAGAACAACTCCCGCGCTCCAACGGGACCGACATCAGCCATACACCAGATCCTCCCATCCACCGCCCAGACATACGGACACTTTACAGCGACACGTCGCCCCACTCCGAAACGAAAGAGGTACGCCCCCTTATTATCCGCACATAACTTTTGCGTGTCTCCTTCAGAAATAGTGTACGCACTGGAGAAGCTGGGCACCAAGGTGCAATGGCCGCAGAAGATGAAATCAGACCCTGCCACAAGAAAATCAAATGTCCTTTGCGAGTTCCATCAGGAACGGGGACACAAAATCGAAGACTACATAGGCCTACAGCAAGAAGTAGTCAGGATGCTGAACCAGGGATACCTGAAGGAGCTACTCAGTGACAAAGGAAAAATCAACTTTGCGCGCGGACGGGAACAACCCCGTGGGCCGCCAAAGCCGCCTTCCCCAACACGGACGATAAACATGATCGTCAGTGGCGGCAACGACTCAACGATCAACCACATCAAGTTCACCAATACGCACAGACTGAAGCGGACCATCTCCCACGAATGGTATGACGACTTCGAAGGTAGTATCGCCTTCGATAAGTCTGATGCCGATGATTTGTCTTTCCCTCACTATGATGCGTTAGTCATTACTTTACGTATCGCTGATACGGATATCAAAAGAATCATGATCGACGACGAAAGTGGCGCCTATATTATCTACCCAAGGGTCCTTGCACAAATGGGACTCGAGGATAGGGTAATACCGCGCTATATAACACTAACCCATTTTAAAAATACAGTGGAACGGACATCCGGAGAAATAACCATGCCCGTCCTAGCAGGAGGAGTCACGCTGGAAACGACTTTCCATGTGATGAACCAAGAAACGGTGTACAATGTCATCATAGGACGCCCGTGGATACACGCCATGCGAGCGGTTCCTTCAAGCCTTTACCAGGTGGTCAAATTCCCTACCCCACGGGGAATATTCAGCATTAGGGGAGAGCCACGCACCGCGCAGGAGTGCTACAAAATAACCCAAGACTGAGCCTACACCCAACAATTAAGAGGGGCAAGTGCAGAGGCATAATAATTAGCCATGTCGGGAACCAAAATCGACCCAACAGCGGACGCCATCAAAGATCCCGACGTCGTAGAAGCGTGTAAAGCGACGGTTGAAGACCTCGACCCAGTACAATTAGACAATACCAGCCCAGCAAAGAAAGCCTACATCGGCCACGGCCTCACCGACCCAAGTAAGTATCATGAATTCCTAACTAATCATACAGATCTATTTGCTTTCTCACATTCAGATATGCCAGGGATCCCGCGAGATATCTCCACCCACAAGATGAACGTTGACCCATTGCATCCGCCCTTGCGGAAAATGAGAAGGAAATTTAATGCCACAATCAATGAAGCGGTCAGCGAGGAAGTGGACAAACTACTTGCCAACGGCTCCATCAGGGAATTAAAGTACCCCCAGTGGGTCGCCAATGTCGTCATGGTTAAAAAGAAAAACGGGAAGTGGAGAATGTGCGTAGATTTCACCGATCTAAACAAAGCATGCCTGAAGGATTCATTCCCACTAACTCACATCGACCAATTGATCGATGCCACCGCAGGACATGAACTGTTGAGTTTCCTAGACACTTATTCCGGTTACAATCAAATCATGATGGCCGAGGAAGATCAGGAGAAGACGACTTTCATCACCCACCAAGGGACTTACTGCTACAAAGTGATGCCCTTCGGGCTAAAAAACGTAGGGGCTACATACCAGAGATTGGTCACCAAGATGTTCAAAGAGCAGCTCGTTAAGACCATGGAAGTCTATATCGACGATATGCTGGTGAAGTCGGCGAGAAAAGAGGATCAAATCGACCACCTGAAAGAAGCCTTCAGAATATTGAGAAGGTACGGGATGAAGCTGAACCCCGAGAAATGTGCCTTCGGTGTAGCCTTAGGAAAGTTCTTAGGATTCCTCGTATCACAACGAGGTATTGAAGTTAACCCAGACCAAATAAAGGCGATAGACACGATACCCGAGATGCTGAACAGCAAAAAATAGGTGCAAAAGATGATGGGGCGAATAGCCGCCCTATCTAGATTCATCTCACGATCCTTCGACAGATGCCACAAATTTTTCAATGTACTAAGAAAGGACAATGGATTACAATGGAATGAAGAATGTGTCGAAGCCTTGAGAAAACTGAAGGCGTACCTTTCCTCGCCTCCACTGCTGGCCAAAGCAAATCCGGGCAAGCCCCTACTGGTATACCTGGCCGTATTAGAGGTCTCCGTCAGTGCAGTATTTGTCTGCGAGACTAAAGGTACGCAATCCCCTATTTATTATATTAGCAAGACCCTAGTGGAAGCCGAAACACGGTATCCACATCTTGAAAAATTAGCCTTGGCACTGGTCGTAGCTTCACAGAAGCTCAGGCCCTATTTTCAATGCCACCCCATAAAAGTGGTGACAACCTTCCCCCTGAGAAGCATCCTACATAAGCCTGAGTTATCAGGCAGGCTCGCCAGGTGGGCCATAGAGCTCAGCGAGCATGATATCTCGTATCTCCCGAGAACCGCCATCAAGTCACAGGTCCTCGCTGACTTCGTGGCCGACTTCAGTGTAGAGATACTGCCAGAGGCGGAACAAGAGGCACATCGTGCCCCCTCCAACACCGACCTGTGGGCTCTTTACACTAACGGTGCCGCTAATGCCTCGGGATCGGGACTAGGACTCATCCTCGAAGTCCCCACGGGTGAAATAATTTGCCAGTCCATACGATGCCCCGAGATGACTAACAACGAGGCCGAGTACGAGGCTGTTATTGCAGGTATAAAATTAGCCATCAAGTATGGAGCTCGATGACTCGTTCTCCATTGCGAATCCCAGCTCGTGGTGAACCAGGTCACTAGGACTTACCAAATCAAGGAGCAGAGATTGCAAAAGTACCAGTCGGAGATCCATAGATTAATGATCGAGCTCGAAGAGTGCCGCTTTGAGCAGGTTCCTAGGGTGCAGAACGCCAAGGCAGACGGTCTAGCAAAATTGGCCGCAGCCACTAAAAACTTCAGCAAAGAAAATATGGTCACCCTCCTTCATTCAGCCATTGATCATACTGAGGTACTCTCCTTAAATTTGACTTGGGACTGGTGCAACCAGTTCGTGTCCTACTTACAGGAAGGGACACTCCCACCTGAAAAAAAAGAAACCAAGAAGCTCGGCGTACAGGCCGCCCAGTATTGCCTGATAAACCACGAGCTCTACAAAAGGACCTTTGGCGGACCCCTGGCTAAGTGCCTAGGTCCTCACCAAACGACACCAGTACTCGAAGAAGTACATAAAGGACACTGCGGCGCCCACACAGGTAATCGCGTCCTCGTGCGCTGCTTAATACGGGCCAGCTACTATTGGCCAACTATGAAGAAAGATGCAGCAGAATATGTCCGCCGATGCGAACAATGCCAAAAGTTTGCCCCCATGATACACCAACCAGGAGAGCCTCTCCACTTAGTCACTTCCCTGTGGCCTTTCATCAAATGGGGAATGGACATAGTCGGCCCGCTACCAGCAAGACGAGGAAAGGTACAATTTCTACTAGTTTTAACTGACTATTTTTTCAAGTGGGTGGAAGCAGGTGCGTATGCCCAAATAAGCGAACAAGAAGTCATCGCTTTCATATGGAAGAATACCATCTGCCGCTTTGGCTTCCCCAAATAAATCACCTGCGACAACGGGCAGTAGTTCATCGGCCAGAAAACAACTGAATTCTTCGACAAATGGCATATTAAGCGAATACTCTCCACGCCATACCACCCCTCCGCCAACGGCCAAGCAAAATCGTCCAACAAAATGATACTAAACATACTAAAGAAGAAGCTCGAGGACGCCAAAGGGCTATGGCCTGAATTACTACTAGAAGTATTCTGGGCACACCGAACCACACCCAAATACTCCACAGGAGAGACACCATACTCATTGGTCTACGGAACCGACGCTGTCATACCAGTCGAAGTCGGCGAACCAAGCCTTAGGTATTCGCATTCAAGCGGAGCTGAAAACGACATGAACAGACTTCAAGATCTCGATGAGGCCGAGGAAAGAAGAGAAATGGCTCACATAAGAATGGTGGCCCAGAAACAACAAGTTGAAAGGTACTACAACAAGAGGGCCAAGGTACGACCACTCAAAGTGGGTGACTACGTCGTCAAAGCCAAAATATTGGCATCAAAAGACCCAAGCGAAGGAAAACTGGGCACCAACTGGGACAGATCATACAAAATCATAGCAGCAGCAGATAAAGGGGCATTCCAGCTAGAGACAATGGAACGAAAAATGCTCCAAAACAACTGGAACGTCGCCCACCTCAAGTATTTCCATTTTTGAAAAGAGCCTCCCGAGTCGTACTCTTTTTCCCTTGCCCGAGTTTTGTCCCAATTGGGTTTTCTCGGGGAGGTTTTTAACGAGGCATCAGAGGAGGCACATGGAAATACTCACGAGTCAAGTTTATCACACCAGCCACTCCGTACGCCCTCCCGAATGGCATGACAAAGGGACTGGACTAGCATGATCTCCAATATATGAAAGGCTACGGCCATCTTCAATGTATGAAAGGCTACGGCCATCTCCAATATATGAAAGGCTACGACCATCTCCAATGTATGAAAGGCTACGGCCATCTCCAATGTATGAAAGGCTACGGCCATCTCTAATATATGAAAGGCTACGACCATCTCCAATGTATGAAAGGCTACGACCATCTCCAATATATGAAAGGCTACGTCCATCTCCAATGTATGAAAGGCTACAACCATCTCCAACAAATAAATGGCTAAGGCTACCATCGTCAATAAGTCGACCCAGCTCGACTACGACATAGTAACTCGACGACAGTCGAAGTCACGTGCATGGCTACGGCCATATCCGACGAATAAATGGCTAAGGCCACCATCGTTAATAAGTCGACCCAGCTCGACTATGACAAACAAAATAACTCGACAACGGTCGAAGTCACGTACATGGCTACGACCATCGACAATATCACGGTTAAAGCAACCATCACCATCAGTCGCCGACGCTGTTCGACTACGGCGCAAAGCACGTAAGTAACAGACAAGGCGACATTCCAGAAACATACTAAAAAACCCTACAAGCAAACAAACAAGCATCCACTCTACGGAGTCGACATACCAAAAATAAAAGGTACGAAAAGAAACAACAAAAGACTAACTTCTATTATTATCAAGAAAAGTATACATGTACAACGGGATCTATTTACATCCCCATAAAATAGCAAAAACAATATAAATACGAGCCTTAGCATGCCCCGCCATCCTGTCCGCCGTCGCCCGCCGGTCCGTCATCTTTTTCGCTGCCGCCCTCAGCTTGATAAGCCGCAGAGATCCAGGACCCGAAAGCCAGACGGTTAACGTCTTCATAATTATAGCCCGTCCGACCTGGGGAATCGGAACTATATCCACAGGCTTCTCGGGCAACCCGAACTAAACATTGCTAGTCCTCTACCTCCGCCTCAGTGGCTCAGCCTACAACAAGCAACTCCTCAAACACGACCAGCTTGGCTTTGGCATATACCCACATGTCCCGCGCCTCACCAGACACGCCGTCGTCGGACCTGGATGCAGTAGCCTGCTTGAGAGCCTCAATTTCAGCCGCCTTGGCATTGAGATCGGCGGTTAAGGCATCGACCTCGCCACACAAATTAGCGGCCTCCGCCGCTACCCTACGACCGACCTCCAATTCATCCTCCTTTGACTGGAGAAGAGTCTCCAGTTCGATATTTCGAGCCAAGACGGCCATCAGTTGATCATCCACCTGCTACAGCTGATCTACCATTCGCTGCAGCTGAGCCTCCGACTGCTCCAGGACCTCACGAAAAACCTGAAACTGCGGGTCCTGAGCGAATAGGTCCGCCAGCGCCTGATGCTTGGCGCGGCACTCCCAGTACTTCTTTACCACCCTCTTGAGGGTGGAAGCCTTCTTCTGCGCTCGCCGACCCTTCTCTATCTCCAGAATGAGGGTCTAAAGAAGAGACAAAAAGAAGACAAATTAGCATGCACCAAAGTTCGCTTTATAATACATAAAAAAGAATGAAATGTACCTGTAAAGCCGCACTGGGAACCCTTCGAGATAGATCCTTGTCGCTAACATCTTTCAAACTCTCGCGCTCAGTGGCCGCACATAGCAGGGTCATATCCGCTGCGGCCTGCTAGATGTGTTGCAACAGGTTATATCCATTTGGGATCAAAATTCGGCGGTTAGACCCACCCGCCGTCATCCCCACGCGGGCTCTATCCCTCCTCGATGCATCTGCACCTGCAGGGGCCACCCCAGGTTCCGCCCTCTCCTCATCATCTGCCTCCTCAGCAACAGCCGACTCGCCATCCTCCGGAACACGTACGGGGGCGGTGTCGAGAACTGCCCTCCCCTGGGAAGCCGACCTCCCCGAGCGGATGGCATTGGCCATCAAAATTGGCCTCGACTCCGGAAGAGGTTCACTCGCCCCCTCGTCCTCTGTGGCAATCCCCTTGCCGAGCATCAACCGGCGCCTCTTCCTCTCCGGCGGCTCCTCGCCCTCAGAAGTCTCCTCCACGGGCCGAGGGGATGGAGGCAAAGGAGTTGCTTCACTTGTGGACGCAGCCACAGGTGCAGCCTCAGGTTGAGCAACCTCTGGGACGCCATCACTGGGCGAGTCACGGGGTTGTACTCATCCCCAGAATCAGTCCCCATACCAGACGTGGCAGCGACATTATGTTTCCTCCTCTTAGGGGTGCTCCGACCTACCAACATAAAATAATTCAAGCAACAAAACCTCCAGACCATGGTCAAAGAGTTACCTGGTGGGCCGTATCGATCACGGAACGCGGACCAAGTGCGGCACTCCTCCGCAAATGGAATCAACCTCTCCACCCACGACCTAATATCGTCAATGGATCGGGGTGGAGAAGCCCTCGCTGCGAAAAGGAGAGGAAAACAAAAAAAAATTATAATGGTCGTACGGTCAAGACTGCACACAGTACTAAATTCGAGTAAAAGCACTTACGTTCTGGATTCCACCTCTCTGGGAATCCTTCAGGATTTGACACCAGGTGCTCCGTCCTGATGTAGAAAAATTTGCGCCAGAAGCGGCAATTGGTCTTGTCGTCGGCCTTAGCGACCAGGCCCCTCGTGCCACGGCTCTTTAGTTGCAGCATAGTGCCCCTCATGTAGCCAGGGCTGAATAAATGCAAGAGGTGGTGGACCGAAACGCTGAATCTAGCCCTTGCTGCGTAGGTGGTCATAATACGACACACCTTCCAAGTGTAGGGAGTGAGCTGAGCCGGGCACACATTATAGAAGCGGCAAAGCTCCTCCATGAGGGGATAGACTGGGAGGCCGTATCTGATCAAGAACGGATATTCGTAAAATGTGCAATATCCCCGCCGGTGCACGTTAGCATAGTTCGTCCCGGCCAGCTCCATCACCACATGGTCTGGAATCCAGTACACTCCTCGCAGATCGTCCAAATGCCACTATAATAGCTCGTTGTGATCCCAAGGAGGGGTCAGGCTCTTGGTCGGGAAATCCATGCGAACGTGTATCTCTTTTGGAAGGACATTATCTACGTTGAGAGGGACGAGGGGTTTCTCTGCCTTTTTGCCACCACCACCCGAAGATGGTGGAACCCTAGATGGGGTGTCATCCTTGGAATTTTTGTTGTTTTGCCCACGTTTCGTCATAGTAATTTTTTATATAAATCAAGCTCTGACAACAAGAAAGGTGGTCTCAATAGAAATGGAAAAGTTTAGCACGAAGTAGCTGTTTTTGGCAAAGAAGATGAAAAAGGGAGTAGAAAAACTCGGAAGTTCGAAAGATAAAAAAGATTGAACCTTCCTCCTATTTATGGGGCTGAGATACACGGAAATTGAAGAGGCATGATTCAAAATGGGCGCGGGAAACCAAAACGTCAAATCGCCTCCTGAAATGCCTAGGGAGCAAGTATAATCATGACGCATGCCGGCGGTGACGTCATTTTAAAAAGTAGACCACGTGTCAATGGATCGACGACTCCATATATTTCCCCTGCTCACGTCATCGCCCTCATAATAAGGTCAAATTCTCCGAAGACGACGTCGGCATTTCCGCCCATTGAAGACGTCTACCGAATACGCCTCCAACGAGCAGAGGGACTAACTGTATGGGGTCAAATTTGACCCTATACGTCTCTACGCCAAAGTGTATGCCTGTAAGCGTATACCCATTATAATAAGGGCACGGTTCGGACGTGAGGGCGAAGGCGACACCATTTAGAACTGGACGTCCTCGCTAGGAGGACGTCAACCACGTTAAATACTTTTATTACTATTTTAAGGAAGGCCCCTCCTTATATAAAGGGGGCCTTCCCATTGTAAAATTGATCAGTGTTATTATCCAATAATACAACTCTCTCAACTCTCTCTTATTCTCCCTTATTCTCTCTCTATCTCTTACTTCTGACAAACAACTGTTCTCAAGTTCATCATCTTGCAATATTAGATCTGTCATAACTACATTGTTCTTACATCCCTAGACTTATTATATTTGATTACGATTTATCCTTTTATATTTTTTGATTGTTTTAGCTTACAAAGTATCGTTTAACTTTTGAGCCAAACAATCTCGATATAGTTTAAAAAATGACTCTTGTACAGAACATAGTCGTAACTTTTAGAAACATAATAATATTCATCTTTTAGCTTTAGAAGATATATAGGTAATTTTATTTTCATATTTAATTAAAAGCAAAGGAAAATCTAACTGATGAATTCAAACTCGTAAATTTTGTTCTAGCTTTTTCGACTATCAGATTTTTACTGGAGAGACGAAAATGTGGAATTAGTACTATGCAATTGAATATTCTCTTCGACGAAAGATTCAAAAACATTTGTTCGACCGCATAGGATAGGATTTCCATTATCTCTTTACAATATATATATATATATATATATATATATATATATATATATATATATATATATTGAAATTCTTACTCATATATGGGCCTTTTGTTTAAGCTATTAGAAAATAGATTTTTATATTCCTATACACTATATGAAATAATATTATCCTCCCTACTCAAGTTTTACTATAATTACATTTATATATCCAATTACCATTTATGTACATTTTGACTATAGTGTTGCTGGCAGCAATGTCAATGAATTATTAACAATGTTTTTTCTCTTTTGAGTGTCTACTCTTAGCCTTTCTTCTGCCTCTTCAGATGCACAACTCAACGTCTCTACTTGCTGGTGTTGCTCAGATATCATAGCTTCAGCGTCTGCGACAAGTGATGCATCTCAATCCTTAATTTCAGTAATGTAAAGCAAAGAAAAAGAGAGCAGCAATTCCACCATTAACAGCCCATAAAAAGCTTAGAAGCTTTGAATTCGAATTTAATTTTTCAAAAATTATTATTTTTTGGATTGGGTGTTATTGCAAACAATTGGGAATATAATTTGGAGTTTATATCTCAATTTTAAGGGTTCTTGATGAAGAATAGACTTGGTTTTGGCTGAAATTCAGAATGAAACTCGAAGAAGAAGAAGAAGAAGAAGAAGAAGAAGAAGACGACATGATATACATTATATTTACAAAATTATAGAAAAATTGTAGAAAAAATATATTCTGCTGTTTATATATTTTTCTTTTATTTATTTAACTATTGTATGAAAGTTGAATAACATTGCATAAAAATTATATTTAAGTTATATGATATTGTAGTTGTATATAACTAAGTAGAAATAATGTATGAAAATTATAGATAAGTTGTATAATATATAATTAGTTGTATAAAATTTATTTTTACTATGCATAAAGCATATACCAAATATACAAATGTCACGATCCTAAAACACACCCGGTCGTGATGGCGCATATCGTGAAACAATGCCAACCGACACAAACTCTCAATCCATTTAAACAGTTATAATAATTCAATTTAAGTCATTAACAGATAATAAATCCCACAATATAGTGAAATAGAACAAACGCGGCAATAAACACAGCTCGATATTGGGGTGTCACCAGTCATGAGCATCTAAACATCTGTCTAAGAGTATGAAAGAGACTACCCAGTCTATTACGGAACTAGTACAAAGGAAAGTAAGATAAGAGGGAGAAGCACTAGGCTACGAACGCCGAGCAGCTACCTAGTGAACTCCGAACAGCCTATTAGAAGCAATCAGCCCTCGCTAGTGGGACCCGAGGCTCATGAATCTGCACACAGGGTGCAGGAAGTAAGGTGAGTACGCCAACTCAGTAAGTAATAAAGTAAAGGCAGCTGAGCAATAAGAAAACACGTAAGTCATAGGAAAATGCTACAAAAAGGCAGTATAAGATCAATACAATACAATAAAACAGTAAAACTCATAGAAACATCTTAGTTCTGTGAAAACCTCTTTAAAACATCTTTAAGTAGTTTAAACGAGTGAATGAAAAGCAGTGAGAAAAGATGGTCACATAAAAAGCAGCCCCTCGGGCAAAATACCAATAGGATCAGCCCCTCGGGCATTCTCACAATCACTCGTACCAGCCCCACAGGCAATAACATGGAACAACATCAGTCCCTCGGGCTATATCACATCACAAACTGGGTACCCGCACACACTGGAGGTGTACAGACTCCGAGAGGGGCCCCTTACGCCCCAAACGCAATATCAAGCCATCTCGTGGCATAATCAAACAGGCTCTTGGCCTCATATCAAGCCACCTTGTGGCGTACAACTCAGTCCCTCAGGCTCATAATCATGAATCAGCACAATATCGATGTGGCACGCATCCCGATCCCATAGTAACCTCACAACATAGGCCCTCGGCCTTACTCAGTCAGAAATCTCTAAAAGCCACTCGGGCACAGTAAAATATAATGCTCAGCCCAAAATATTATTTAAGATGTCAAAGCAGAGTAAATATGGCTGAGTTATTAAAAATAGTAGCATACAGCATGACTGAGTGCAAATACGAAATCAAAACAACAAGGAATAGTAGTAAAAATTCCCTACGGGTTCAAAACGGTTGGCACGAGGCCCTAATATGGAATTCATCCCAAAACATGATGATAGCAAATGTTTTCAACCAAATACACAGTTAAACAGTTATACAGGACGTACTAAGTCACAATCCCCAACGGTGCACGACCCCACGCTCGTCATCTAGCGTGCGCGTCACCTCAAAATAGTACAACGATGTGAAATCCGGGGTTTCATACCCTCACGATAATATTTACAATCATTTACTTACCTCTATCCAGTCCAAACTATAGCCCGCGATGCCTTTGCTTCTTGAATCGGCCTCCAGATGCTCCAAATCTAACCAAAATCAGCACATAACCATCAAAATATGTTAAGAGAACAAAGGTCACTCGATAGTAATCAAATCACAACACAAATTCCGAAATTGGCCAAATTCGACTCCCGGCTCACGTCTCGTAATTCGATAAAAATTACATCAATAAACTCCTTATCTTCCCACGGGTTAATACATATCAAATACATCAAAATCTGACCACAAATGACCCCTAAAATCCCTAGATTTAGGTCTCCAATTTTCAAGCCCTAACTTCAAATTTTTAGGCTTAATTTCCACAAATTTCATGATCAATTAGGTCCAGCTGTTCAAAATCCTTCTTCGCGAATGCGGCCAACGCCTCGTGTTCGCGAAGCACAAACTTAAGTTGACCATTCTTCCTTCATCACGAACGCGACTCCCCGTAAGTGAACGCGAAGCCTCAGCCTTCCAACTCATCGCGAACGCGACTCCACACCCGCAAACATGAAGCTCACTGACCCCACCCTTCGTATACGCGGGACCCTAATTGCGAATGCAAAGGAAAAACCTCCTGCCTCTCATTCTAACCCTTCGCAAATACGAGGTCCCACTCGTGAACGCAAAGGCCAAAAGCCTGAAACACTAATAGCGGATTTTCTGCAATTTCCTTCAACTTGAAATAATCCGTTTAACCACCCGAAACTCATCTGAGGCCCTCGGGACCTCAATCAAACGTGCCAACCTATCCCATAACATCATTCAAACTTGTTCCAACCTTCAGAACGTTAAAAACAACATCAAAACACCAAATTTGCATCAGATTCAATCCTCAGAATTCCAAAAACTCCCAAATTCCGCTTTCGATCAAAATGTTTATCAAACCATGTCTGAATGACCTAAACTTTTGCACATATATCCCAAATGATACAACGGACCTATTGCAACTCCCGGAATTCCATTCTGACCTCTATATCAAAATCTCACTTACCAACCGGAAAATGCCAAAATTTCAATTTCGCCAATTCAAGCCTAAATCTACTCCGGACCTCCCAAACACATTCAGATCACACTGCTAAGTCCCAAATCACCTCCCAAAGCTATCCGAACCATCGGAACTCACATCCAAGCCCTTTTTCATATATGTCAATATCTGATTAACTTTTCCAACTTAAGCTTACTCAAAAGAGACTAAGTGTCTCAAACCTTACCAAAACCTCTCCAAACTGAGCCAACTAACCCCATAACACAGAAATAAAGCTGAACAAGGCAATACGAAGCAGAAATGGGGGGAAACGGAGCAGTAACTCATGAAATGACCGGCCGGGTCATCACATATTCCCCCTCTTAAAAAAACATTCGTCCTCGAACGAGTTAAGAAACATACTTGAAGTCTCAAATAGGCAAGGATATCTGCTCTGCATCTCCCGCTCGGTCTCCCAGGTAGCCAACTCCACGGTCCAACCTCTCCACTGCACTTTCACAAAAGCTATATCCTTTGACTTTAACTTTCAAACCTGACGCTCCAAAATAGTTATTGGCTCCACATCATGAGTTAAATAATCATCTAACTGAACCGTGTTGAAATCCAAAAAAATGAGACGGGTCGCCAATATGCTTTCGAATCATAGAAACATGAAATACCGGATGCACACTCGATAAGTTGTGTGGCAAGGCAAGCTCATAAGCCACCTCCCCAATCCTCCGAAGCACCTAAAAAAGCCCAGTGAACCGAGGACTCAATTTACCCTTCTTCCCAAATCTCATAATACCTTTCATGGGTGACACTTTCAACAGAACCTTCTCACCAACCATGTAGGACACATCCCAAACCTTCCTGTCAGCATAACTCTTTTGTCTCGACTGCTCTGTACGAAGCCTCTCCTGAATCACCTTCACTTTGTCTAAAGCATCCTGTACCAAGTCTGTACCAATAGCCTAGCCTCACCTGGCTCAAACCAACCAACTGGAGATCTACACCGCCTCCCATACAAAGCTTCATATAGAGCCATCTGAATACTCGACTGGTAACTGTTGTTATAAGCAAACTCCATGAGCGTAGAAACTGATCCCGTGAACCTCCAAAATTAACGACACAAGGGCGCAACATGTCCTTCAATATCTGAATAGTGTGCTCGGACTGCCCGTCCGTCAGAGGGTGAAAACCTGTGCTCAACTCAACCTGAGTACCTAACTCTCGCTTCACCGACTTTCAAAACTGTGAAGTAAACTAAGTGCCCCAATCTGAAATGATGGAAACTGGGACACCATGAAAACGAAAAATCTCTCGGATATAGATCTTTACCAACCGCTCTAAATAATAAGTAGTACACAGAGGAATGAAGTGCGCGGATTTGGTCAGCCAATCCACAATCACCCAAATAGCATCTAGCTTCTTCAAAGTCCGTGGGAGTCTACCTACAAAGTCCATGGTGATCCGCTCTCACTTCCACTTTGGAATATCCATCTGCTGAAGCAAACAACCTGGTCTCTGATGCTCATATTTCACCTGCTGACAATTGAGACACCGAGCCACAAATCCCACAATGTCCTTCTTCATTCTCCTCCACTAATAATTCTTTCTCAGATCCTGATACATCTTCGCGGCACCCGGATGAATTGAATACCACGAGCTATGGGCCTCCTCCATAATCAGCTCCGGAAGCCCATCTACATTAGCCATACATATCCGGCCCTGCATCCTCAACACCCCATCAT
The DNA here is from genome assembly GCA_026770625.1 of Nicotiana glauca. Lineage (NCBI taxonomy): Eukaryota > Viridiplantae > Streptophyta > Magnoliopsida > Solanales > Solanaceae > Nicotiana > Nicotiana glauca. The sequence goes on along the minus strand of MU667102.1, from coordinate 95,747 downwards.
CACCAATGGTCACATTTCTGGCATCATCATGTTGAACTCTGTCCTAAAGGACAAGAAAATGAGGATCATCATACTGGTGCTCTTTGATACGATCAAATAAGGAAGACCGATAAATCACACAAGCCAATACCCGACTGGGCTACGAAATATCAAACCTCACGAACTGATTGGCCAAGGCCTAAACATCAACTGCAAGAGGTCTCTCCCCAATAGGAATATATGCCAAACTCCCCATACTCACCGCCTTCCAGCTCAAAGCATCGGCCACCACATTGACCTTTCCCGGATGGTACAAAATAGTAATATCATAATCCTTTAACAAGTCCAACCATCTCCGCTGCCTCAAATTGAGATCCTTCTACTTGAACAAGTGCTGGAGGCTATGATGATCAGTAAACACCTCACAAGACACACCGTACAAATATTGCTTCCAAATCTTTAACGCATGAACAATGGCAGCCAACTCCAAATCATGAACAGGGTAGTTCTTCTCATGGGGCTTCAACTAACGAGAAGCATAAGCAATAACTCTACCCTCCTACATCAACACACACCTAATACCAACTCTCGAAGCATCATAATACATGGTATATGAACCTGAAGCTGATGGCAAAACTAACACTGGAGTTGTAGTCAAGGCAGTCTTGAGCTTTTAAATGCTCTCCTCACACTCGTCCGACCATATGAATGGAGCACTCTTTTGAGTCAACTTGGTCAAGGGCGATGCGATAGATGAAAATCCCTGAACAAATCAACGGTAATAACCCGCCAAACCAAGAATGTTGCGGATCTCTGTGGCTGAGGACGGTATGGGCCAACTCTGAATCGCCTCTATCATCTTTGGATCAACCTGAATACCCTCATTGGACACCACGTGTCCCAAGAATGCCACTGAACTTAGCCAAAACTCACACTTGGAGAACTTTGCATGAAGCTTCTCCTCCCCCAATCTCTGCAACACAACTCTTAGTTGCTTCGTGTGCTCCTCCTGACTACGCGAATACACCAGAATATCATCAACGAAAACTATGACAAATGTGTCGAGATAAGGCCGAAACACGTTGTTCATCAAATGCATGAACACTGCTGGGGCGTTGGTCAGCCCAAAAGACATCACCAGGAACTCATAATGAATATATCGGGTCCTGAAAGTCATCTTAAGAATATCCGAGCCCCTGATCTTCAGCTGGTGATAACCTGAATGGAGATCAATCTTGGAGAACACTCTCGCTCCCTGAAGTTGGTCAAACAAATCATCGATACAAGTCAAAGATAATTGTTATTGATTATTACTTTGTTCAAATACCTGTAATCAATGCACATCATCATCCTACCATCCTTCTTCTTCACAAATAGAACAGGCGCACCCCAAGGCGACACACTAGACCGAATGAACCCATTATCAAGGAGTTCCTGAAGCTGCTCCTTTAACTCCTTCAACTTCGCTAGTGCCATACGATACGGTGGAATAGAAATGGGCTAAGTGCGTGGCAAGATCAATACCAAAATCAATATCCCTATTCAGTGGCATGCCCAATAGGTCTGTAGGAAACACATCGGGTAAATCCCCTACAAATGCTAAGTATGAAAGACAACCCTTCCCAACCATACACTAGGCCTTTAAGAACGAAATCACCCTATTGGGAACATAATCGATCTAACCTCGCCACTCAATCCGTGGCACACCCGGCAGCCAAAGTCACTGTCTTAGCGTGACAGTCCAAAATAGCGCACCACGGAGATAGCCAATCCATGCTCAATATAACATCAAAGTCTGCCATACATAGCAACAAAAGATCCACTCGGGCCTCCAGACCCCCAACAGTCACCACACATGATCGGTACACCTGGTCTACAATAACAATATTGCCCACCAAAGTAGATAAACAAACAGATATAATAAGAGACTTATCGGGCATATCAAAATAATGAGCAAAGTATGATAACACATAAGAATAAGTCGAACCGGGATCAAATAATACAGAGGCATCTATGTGGTAGACTGAGACAATACCTGTGATCACAACATCTGAAGCTATAGCATCGGGTTTAGCTAGGAGTGCATAGAAACGGACTTAACTGCCACCTGATCGACCTCCCCCTCTAGGAAGACCCCTACCTGACTAACCTCCACCCCTAACTGGGTGGGTGGGTAGTGGTGAAGTAACTGGCGCTAAAGCCGATGGCTGACTCCTCTACTAAGATGAACCCCCAAGACGACGAGGACACTACCTGTGACCCAACTCTCCACACTCATAGCAACTCCGAGTGCTAGAGATAGGGACTAAAGGGAACTCCTAGGGCCGAAATGACTAGAAGATGCACCTAGCATAGAAGAGCCCTAAACTGACTGAGCACGGGACAAACTCTAGGTTGGAAGGGCACTAAGTGATGAGCGGCCCTGATGTGAACTGTGAGAACCATGGCCCGATACACCCCCATGATAACCTGGGTGGGCTGACCGAGCATGTCTGAATGGACGACCTCTGCCGTGCTGAAACTATTTCTCGAAGAAGAACCACTATAACTAACAGATCCCCGAAGCCTCTTAGCCTCCCTCTCATCTCGCTTCTGGCGATGAACTAACTCAATCACATGAGTAATGTCAACAACCTCCTCAAAAGTAGCATCAGGCACCCTCTCCATGGTCATAAGAATACGAAACTGATACGTGAGGCCATCAACAGACCTCCTAATCCTCTCTCTCTCCGTAGGAACCAACCAAACAGCATGACGAGCTAACTCTATGAACCTCATCTCATACTGCATCACAGTCATCTCTCCCTGACGCAAGCACTCGAACTGCCTGTACAGCTCCTCTCTGCGAGACTATGGCACATAATTCTCTAAAAAGAGAATGGAGAACTGCTTCCAGGTAAGGGGTGCTACACCTACAGGACTACACCTCTCATAAGCCTCTCACCAAGTGAAGAAAGCTCCAGAAAACTGAAAAGTAGTAAATGCGGCCCCGATACTCTCCAAAATACCCGTTGTACGAAGAATCCTCTGACATTTGTCCAAGAAATCCTGGGCATCCTCGCCCTCTGCACCACTGAAAGTTAGAGGCTGAAGTCTATCAAACCTCTCCAACCTCCATTGCTCGTCCTATGGCATAGCATGAGCTACATTATCCAAAGTAATTGCAACTGGCTGAGCTTAGGGGTGTGCATTCGATTTATCGATTCGATTTTGATTTTTATCGATAATTACTTATTGATTATCGATTTGTACATATATTTATCGTTATCGTTTCAATAAGTTTTTGATTTTTTTGATTTCGATTTATCGATTTTGGGAGCTCATCTATTCGGTTATCGATTACACCAATAAGAAAATTTGCAAGATTCCACAAAAAGTATATCGCTATAAACGCACCTAACTAATATGGACAAAAATAAGCTAAAATAAGACGAACACCATTTATAATATAAAAATTATGTCAACAAGAACATGCAACAAAACTAAAGTAAGGGATCAAATGCATGTCACAACACTCCAACGGTATAAAAATAACAAAACAAAACAAAACACATCATCACGGCTAATTCTTTTTTCCATTAATTTGAACTTCATTCCCTTGATCTTTAAATATGATCATTCCTTAAATGTGGTAGAAGAAATAACAGGGTAAGAGACTTAGGGAAAAGGAAAAGGTATAGATTAGGGAAAATAATATTGTATAGCCGCTTTCAAAATAGTAGCAGAATATATATACATTCTGTATGTTATATTAATCTACACAAATAGCTAATTACTCATTTAACAAGTGTCTATAGTCTAGGGGTGTGCATTCGATTTATCGATTCAATTTTGACCCTTACCGATAATTACTTATCGATTATCGATTTGTACATATGCTTATCGTTATCGTTTCAATAAGGTTTCGATCTTTTCGATTTCGATTTCGATTTTGATAACAGATAATCGATAAACTGATTCGAATGAACACCAATAGCTGAGCTGGATGTGACCCCAATGTCTGAAGTCCCTGCACGACCTACTCAGGTGTACGAGCAGCGAGAATCTGAGTGCCTCCCATGGCCTGAGAAGTAGTTGTGGCTGTAGTAACTGAAACCGCCTGAGCTAGACCAGTGCATACTGACAGAATCTAAGCCAGGGCCTCTTGAAGACCTAGAATCACAATGGGCACAATTGGTGCATGAGCTGGTGCTGCTAGAGCGTCCACAACTGGGACTTGATCCAGAACTGGGGCAGCTGGTGGATTTGCAGGTCTTGCCCTAGCTACTATACGGGCTGTACCCCTACTCCTACCACGGCCTCGATCGCCTCCTCGGCCTCTAGTGGCCAGAACTGGTGGTACTGGTGGTCGTCCGCCCTGACCAGTCGCTTGTGTCATCACTATCTGTGAGAAAATAGAATAACAGAAGTTTAGTACTCGGATCAACAGATTCGCACGATAAGAATTTCAAGAAAATGAAGTTTTTCTAAAGGTTCTGCAGCCTCCCGAGGATAAATACAGATGTTTTTGTATCGCTCCGCGAGAGTCTACTAAACTTGCCTATGACTCGTGAGACATATGTAACCTAGGCTCTGATACCAACTTGTCACGACCCTAAACTGGACCCGATCGTGATGGCACCAATCGTGAAACAAGGCCAGCCGACACAAACTCCAAATCCATTTAAACAGCTATAATAATTCAATTTAAGTCATTAACAGGTGATAAATCCAAAAATATAATGAAATAAATCAAACGAGAAAATAAACACAGCCCAACATTGGGGTATCACTAGTCATGAGCATCTAAACATCTGTCTAAGAGTATGAAAGAGACTACTTAGTCTATTACAAAATTAGTGCAAAGGAAAGTAAGATAAGAGGGAGAAGCACTAGGCTGCGAACGCCGAGCAGCTATCTAATGAACTCCGAATAGCCTACTAGAAGCAATCAGCCCTCGCTAGCAGGACTCGAGGCCAGATTGGTGCAGGGAGTAATATGAGTATACCAACTTAGTAAGTGATAAAAGTAAAGGCAGCTGAGCGATAAGAAAACACGCGAGTCACAGCAAAATGCTACAAATAGGTAGATGGTCACATAAAAATTAGCCCCTCGGGCAAAATACCAACAGAAGCAGCCCCTCGGGCATTCTCGCAATCACTCATACCAGCCGCTCGGGCAATAACATGGAACAACATTAGCCCCTTGGGCTATATCACATCACAAACTGGGTACCCGCACTCACTGGAGGTGTACAGACTCCAGGATGGGCCCCTTACGGCCCAAATGCAATATCAAGCCATCTCATGGCATAATCAAACAGGCTCTCGGCCTCATATCAAGCCACCTTATGGCATACAACTCAAGCCCTCAGCCTCATAATCATGGATCAGCACAATACCACTGCAGCGCGCATCCCGATCCTACAGTAACCTCACAATACAGGCCCTCGGCCCTATTCAGTCAAAAATCTCTAAAAGCCACTCGGGCACAGTAAAATATAATGATCAGCCCAAAATATCATTTAAGATGTCAAAGTAGACTAAATATGGCTGAGTTATAAAAAACAGTAGCATACAACATTACTGAGTACAAATACAAAAGCAAAATAGTGAGGAATAGTAGTAAAAATCCCCTACGGGTTCAAAACAGTTGGCATGAGGCCCAAATATGACATTCAACCCAAAACATGATGATAGCAAACAATTTTCAATCAAATACACAGTTAAACAGCGGGACAGACTAAGTCATAGTCCCTAACGGTGCACGACCCCATGCTCGTCATCTAGCTTGTGTGTCACCTCAAAATAGCATAACGATGTGAAATCTGGGATTTCATACCCTCAGGACAACATTTACAATCATTAGTTACCTCTATCCGGTCCAAACTCTAGCCCGATACCTTTGCCTCTCGAATTGGCCTCCAGATGCTCCAAATCTAACCAAAATCAGTACATAACCATCAAAATATACTAAGGGAATAAAGCCCACTCGTAAATAATCAAATTACAACACAAATCCCAAAATTGGCCAAACCCGACCCCCGGGCCCACGTCTCGAAATTCAATAAAAATTACATTAATAAGCTCCTTATCTTTCCACGAGTTCATACATATCAAATACATCAAAATCCGACCATAAATAACCCCTCAAATCCCTAGATTTAGGTATCCAATTTCCAAGCCCTAACTTCAAATTTTTAGGCTTACTTTCCACATTTTCCATGATCAATTAGGTAGAAATCACGTTAGGATTGAGTATTAAGTCCATAAATCTTACCTCTAAGTGTTTCCCCTTGATTCCCTCTTCAATCTTCCTCAAAAAGCTCTAAAATCGCCCAAAAATGGTGAAACTTAGACTAAAAATTGCGGATATGGCCTTTTGAAATATTCTGCCTAGCTGTTCAAAATCCTTCTTCGCGAATGCGGCTAACGCCTCGCGTTCGTGAATCACAAACTTAAGTTGACCATTCATCCTTCATCGCGAATGCGACTCCCCGTACGCAAACGCGAAGCCTCAGCCTTCCAACTCATCGCGAATGCGAAGCTCACTGACCCCAAACCTTTGCGAAAGCGGTACCCCCATCGCGAACATGAAGGCCAAACCTCCTGCCTCTCATTCTAACCCTTCGCGAACGCGAAGGACTAAGCCTGCAACACTAACCACAGATTTTCTGCAATTTCCTTCAACATGAAATGATTTGTTTAACCACCCAAAACTCATCCGAGGTCCTCGGGACCTCAACCAAACATGACAATCTATCCCATAACATCATTAAAACTTGTTCCAACCTTTAGAATGCTCAAAACAACATCAAAACACCAAATTTGCATCGGATTCAAGCCTAAGAATTTTAAAAACTCCCAAATTCCGCTTTTGATCAAAAAGTCTATCAAACCATGCCCGAATGACCTAAAATTTTGCGCACACATCTCAAATGACACAGCGGACCTACTGCAACTCCCAGAATTCCATTACGATCCCTATATCAAAATCTCACCTACCAACGAAAAACGCCAAAATTCCAATTTCACCAATTCAAGCCTAAATCTACTCCGGACCTCCAAAACATATTTCGATCATGCTCATAAGTCCCAAATCACTTCCCAAAGCTATCTGAACCATCGAAATTTACATCCAAGCCCTTTTTCACATAAGTCAACATCCGGTTGACCTTTCCAACTTAAGCTTACTCAAAAGAGACTAAGTGTCTCAAACCTTACCAAAACTTCTCCGAAATGAGCCAACCAACCCGATAACAAAAAAATACAGCTGAACAAGGCAATACGAAGCAAAAATTGGGAAAACGGAGCAGTAACTCATGAAACGACTGGCCGGGTCATCACATTCTCCCCATCTTAAACAAATGTTCGTCCTCGAACGAGTCAAGAAAAATACCCGAAGCCTCAAATAGGTGAGGATATTTTCTTCGCATCTCCCACTCGGTCTCCCAGGTAGCCTCCTCTACGGGCTGACCTATCCATTGCACTTTCACAGAAGCTACATCCTTTGACCTTAACTTTCGAACCTGACCCTCCAAAATAGCTACTGGCTCCACATCATAAGTCAAATCATCATCTAACTGAATCGTGATGAAATCCAAAACATGAGACGGGTCGCCAATAAACTTCCAGAGCATAAAAACATCAAATACCGGATGCACACTCGATAATCTGGGTGGCAAGGCAAGCTCATAAGCCACCTCTCCAATCCTCCGAAGCACCTCAAAAGGCCCAATGAACTGAGGACTCAATTTACCCTTCTTCCCAAATCTCATAACACCCTTCATGGGTGACACCTTCAACAGAACCTTCTCACCAACCATGTAGGATACATCCCGAACCTTCCTGTCATCATAACTCTTTTATCTCGACTGCGTTGTACGAAGCCTCTCCTGAATCACCTTCAACTTTGTCTAAGGCATCCTGCACCAAGTTTGTACCCAATAGACTAGCCTCACCCGGCTCAACCCAACCAACTTAAAATCTACACTGCCTCCTATACAAAGCCTCATATGGAGCCATCTGAATACTCGACTGGTAACTGTTGTTATAAGCAAACTCCACGAGCTGTAGAAACTGATCCCATGACCCTCTAAAATCAATGACACAAGCGCGCAACTTGTCCTCCAATATCGGAATAGTGCGCTCGAATGGCCCGTCAGTCTGAGGGTGAAAAGTTATGCTCAACTCAACTTGAGTACCCAACTCTCGCTGCACCAACCTCCTAAACTGTGAAGTACATTGAGTGCCTCTGTCTGAAATGATGGAAACTGGGACACCATGCAAATGAATAATCTCCTGGATATAGATATCTACCAACCGCTCTCAAGAATAAGTAGTACACACAGGAATAAAGTGCGCGAACTTGGTCAGCCGATCCACAATCACCCAAATAGAATCGCACTTATTCAAAGTATGTGGGAGCCCAAATACAAAGTCCATGATGATCTGCTCCCACTTCCACTCTGAAATATCCATCCACTGAAGCAAGCCACTGTCGCGCCCCATTTTTCCTCCTTGCGGAGAGAGGTACGGGTTTCGACATTCCATGTGGTGTGATAACTCATTTCCCTTTGGGAATTGGGTATTTTAAAGAGTCATCGCCTAACGAGTTATGGTGTGTTAGGACACATAGAGTGATTAACTCTTGAATTGGTTTGCATTACCAGAAATTAGGGGAATGGCTCAAAATAACCCCGAGGGGAAGGTGTTAGGCACCCCTCTTGGTCCACAACTGTGGGTCCTGGCTAAACTTATATTCACAAATTAGTCCATATAAATAAATAGTTAAATCAAATAGGTTGCGAGTAAAGCACATTGAATAACTCAAGTAATGCGATAAAGATTTAAACAAAATGTAAAACAAGATTTTAAATAGTAAAAGGAATTTTGGGTAAAAGAGGGGTCCTAGGTTGGTTAGCCTATAGGATCACCCCACACAATGTCCGGTAGACACTCGTCGATGAGGGGCTACACGTAACATTAGCGCGTAGTCATCATATCCCATATCTACCCTTCCGCATCCCCTTAGTGGTCATGCAAAGCAAGTGTTTGGTCTGCGATCTCTATTGAGTGCTTTTACCTGTCCATTGTTAATGGTTTTGGATGGATTTAAGACCTCTACCTATATGTGGTTCTAGACAGACCCCTAAGGTTTTAAAGGTGAAAATTCTAAGGCGACAGGCAAACAATTAGGAGTTTTAGCACATAAAGGGAGCAATTAGAGGATCAAAGTTTCCTCCTCACATAAGGCACATAAACATCACGACTCAAGCACAATTAAGGGCTTTTATTAGATAGTATCTTAAGGCAGATATCTAGGTAAATATACAGAAGACAAGCAACTTATTTTTTATAAACTCGGGAGTAATAACCCTAGCAGTTGCCTATTGATTTTTTAAAGCCTGTTAGGATCAGAAAAACATTAAGCAACAGTGTTAGTGTTGCAGTTTTGAAAATGCCCTAAAGGCTTGCCTATACGCGGAGCACTGATGACTGCATTTATATAGTGAAACATGTTTTGAAACAGACTTCTTTAATACCTATAGGCATGCTGTCTCATGATAGATTGAGGCAGTTTTAAAGAACTTGTTTCAGGAAATATAAACTGCTTAATTAAACCAATTCAGAAGTGGACTAAGTTGAATTATTTAGACTAGTTTAGATTGACAGGTAGAATTTCGAGTATAGTTCCCTATAGGCATGATATCTAAGTTTAATACTAATTTTAAAGACTTGCAGACATGGAAACATATAGAACACTTGTTATAACAAAATCTGGGTTAAATTACATCCTATAGGCATGGCATATATTTGTTAAGCTGATTTTAAGACATGCGAACATGAAACATACATAAACACTTGTCGTAACAGAATCTGGATTAAGTCCTATAGGCATGGCATCTATTAGTTAAGCTGATTTTAAGACATTGAAGGCATGAGTTCTATTACAGAATTATTTGAAACCTATAGGCATGGTTTCGAGCATAGTGAGATAAACATGACAAGATGCAAAGCCATATAAACATGATTTCTACTTGATAAGGCAATTAAAATGTAAAGTCCTATGAGCATGATTTCTACCCGTATTACCCCATAAACGCGTAGCTACCCATCCTTTTAACTAGTTACCCAATATTTGTTTACAAGTTATTACAGACCAATGAATAAATTACATAAGAAAATAAGAAGTTATTCTATAGGGAGCCTTCGATTAGGCCCAGATTCCCAAAGCCTCAAATGCCTCAATTCCATAGACAATGTCAAAGTCTATGTGCATCAAAGTTCCTTAAGGATCTCAAGGATCCTGGGCAGTGCTTACACCTATACTTGGTAACCAAAAATTGAACAACTGCAGTGTGGAAGGGCCAGCGTCAATATGCCAGAGTTTAGAGGGTTCTCAAGAGGATCCCAAGGTAGTACACATATTGGAGGGTGCACAACTTATTGACTTAAGAGTAGAGTGGAAGTGATTGACACAAGTTGAAAAGTTTTAGTGAAAAACTATATTGAAAAGGAAGTTTGTTTGAAAGTGATTTAGTAAAAACACAGAGGCAATCTCAAGTCCTTAGTCTTAAACTAACTACATGTGCAGAACTTGACAACTCGCTCACGATCTTGCACAACTTGTTCACATTCTTGCTATGCCAAGTCAACCTTACTACACTCAAGATCGCTAAGAGAATGTTAGAACATAGGAAAATTACCAAATAAAGCTTTTGTATTAGAGAGAACTTGATTGTCTTGCTTGGTTCATGAATTACAAATGAATGCCCCTATTTATACTAATCACCTAGGGGCTAGTATGTAAATAATAATTGTTCTAAGGGTCCTTCCATATTTACAAATAAGTCCCTTCTCTAGAATATTCTACATAGCTAGAATCTTCTAAAGACTTTCCTAACAATTCTATAGGGTTGTAGGGTCTACCTAGGGAAACCTCTATATTTCTCTAGAACCTTCCTACAAATGCATAAATATCTAGAGCTTTTCCCAAGGAGATTCTCCATAGTTCTAGAATATTTCACCAAGATCTTTTCCCTAACATATCTAACCCTTCCATATGGCAAAAATATATGACAAGTGGAACCTACGTGGCATGATGATACTGAAGGTCATGACACTCTCCCCGACTCAATTTTGTGTCGCCCTTGGCACAAAGCATCAACATGTATGCGTGCAACTCAAAAGGTACTGGCCACCTTTCTTCTTACACTGTTTGTACTTTGGATGGCTAGCAATTATGGCCTCAATCCTCCGCCCATCGGATGCTCCTCCTTGCTCTTGGCCTTAATCTTCCGATAACTCAACCAAGTCTAGCATCTTCTTAAGCACATGGTCCATGCTTACACTTCCTATTTGGCTGCCCTCTGTGGTCCAGCCTTACTGGTAAACTTGAACCCTCTGCTTGGTGCATCCTCTGAGTCCGATAGCATGCCATTACTTTGTAACTCACCATCCTCTTCAATGATATCCGTCCAATATTTCTTGCTGCCACCATGCTCCATTTGCATGGTGCCAAGATAGGCTGTGGAATCCCTTACTTTCTGCTTAGATTCCAATTGCATCCCTCCAATGCAGGCGGTTTCTCCTGTGTCATCCTTATGTTTTTTAGCAAAGCTCCATGTTGCTGCAAGCTTCCCCAACTATGGGCATTCACTTGCCTGATGTGACCCTTTGCAGAAGTAGCACCCTCCCTTAAGCATGTACTACCTACCATTTTTCGACCCCTTGCCGTTTCTGTTAGACCACTGTCCGTTATGGGATGGCCCATAGACATTACCCTTGTATACCTCGAGCATTCATTTCCCATTATCCTCGTCATGATCTCCCTCATCTCTCTTGTGTTGCCTTCTTTGGACTTTGCAGGCTCCTTCTTGAAGTTGATAAGTGACTAGGCTACTCCGATGGCCCCGTTCACGTTGGCTACTTGATGTCTTCTTAATTTTCGCTTTGCCCAACTTTGCAACCCATCCATGAAGAGGAAATCTTCCTGGGACAATGACGTGGTTTGAAACATTAAGGTAGTGAATACATACTCCCAAATTATGGCCTCTATCGGAGCTCCCTTAGCTTCCGCTAGTCTTCTATCTCGCGTGTGTCCCGTGCACCGCCATACTGCTTTCACTTAGGGGCCTTCACGTTGATCCCAAGAACCAATCCCTTGGTAATTCCGACCGTGGTTCCTTACAAAACTTCCTTCTAGCAATCTCTTGTATTCTTTCTAACATTCCTTAGTCATAACCTTTACTTTGATACCATGATGTCACGTCCTTAGTCTTAAACTAAGTACACGTGCGACACTTGAAAACTCGATCACGATCTTACACAACCTGCTCACGTTCTTGTTATGCCAAGTCAGCCTTACTACACTCAAGATCACTAAGAGAATGTTAGAACATAGGAGAATTGCCAAATGAAGCTTTTGTATTAGAGAGAACTTGATTGTCTTGCTTGGTTCATGAATTACAAATGAATGCCCCTATTTATACTAATCACCAAGGAGATAGTATATAAATAATAATTGTCTAACAAGTCCTTCCATATGTACAAATAAGTCCCTTCTCTAGAATATTCTACATAGCTAGAATCTTCTAAGGACTTTCCTAACAAATCTATAGGGTGTTAGGGTCTTCCTAGGGAAACCTCTATATTTATCTAGAACCTTCCTACAAGTGCATAAATATCTAGAGCTTTTCCCAAGGAGATTCTCCATAGTTCTAGAATATTCCACCAAGATCTTTTCCCTAACTTATGTAACCCTTCCATATGGAAAAAATATATGAGAAGTGGAACCTACGTGGCATGATGATGTGGAAGGTCGTGATAGGCAGATTGAAAAGAGACTGGAGTAATGAACAAAAGTCCAAACACAACACCTTTAAGACATATTTATACACAGTCAGGAGTCACAGCACCAAGGCATGTTTAGTAGTTAAAAACAAGGGTCAAGAGACTTGGGGATACATAGAACACTTGACTGTAAACACATAATTAAGAAAAGGTCTAGGAATTGGTATAGACATGCTAAAAAATAACTGACCACACAGTTACAGAACCAGACATAAAGAACAAGCTCATATACAGGGGTAATAAGGATTTGGGGATTTATGGAGCATATGATGGAAAACACACAACAAGTAAGAGATAATTGGTATAGATATGCTCAGAAACAAATAGAGGGGTAATATACAGATCTTAAGGAAGAGGAGTACATAATAATGTAAACATCAACTACAATTTTCACAACAAACCCATAAATAGAAGCAGACTAGAAAGAGGATGAACTAAAGCAATAAGAGAATAATATTGTTGTTGGAACTTTTAATTGAAATGTAAGCATACCAGTAAAGAAGACAGTGAGCAGAGTGAAAGAACAGGAGAACATAATGTTTAGCCTTGGCTTGCAACAGGCTAACTTAGAGCAGTAGCAAGTAGCACAAAACATAGCAGAAAGTTTTAAGTGTGGGAGATATTTTTTGAACCAAGAGCGTTCGTATGTTGTGTTAATAAAAGACTAAGGTATTCATAGTTTGAAATCAGGTAGCAAATAAGGTAAAATAAAAGTCCATTAGTAATTAAGGAACTCAGAATCAGTCAGTCAGGAAATCAAGGTAAGTACTCCCCTTAAGTTAAGGGAATTAACTCAAACAGTAAGAACAAGTGATAAATAAGGAAAGAAATCAGTGTACGACTAACAAAGAAAGATTCAAATTCAGTAAGCATTGGGTAGACAAATAGGGCTAAGTTCATAAAACTCCCATTAAGGAAATAGTTCATTAAGAATAAAGTACCACAGCAAATAAGGTAGGAGAATCAGTTAATTTAAACGGACGAGGTAGAAATTTAGGGTTTAAAAGAAGATCTTTCAATCAAACCGTAAAATAAGAAATCCAGAATCAATCAAGAGGAAGTTATGATTCAATACTCAACATATAAATAGAGTAAGAGCAACCAGATATAGCAAACAGGCAGGGTCAACAATATCGATAGAAAGAGACAAGTCTTGAATAATCAAGATTAACATAATCACATAGAGGTGGTATAAGTTAGGCTAAGAACTCAGTAAGAACATATTCGAAGCAAGGTAACTGCAGAAACTTAACAAGAATCGAGTAGTCATGATAACACATAGAACCAAACAAAGAAAATCTAGAAATATTTGGGATTTTAACATAGGCGAGTTGAAAAATCAGTAAAAACATAGAATCAGTCAAGATATGCAAAGGATAGAAGTTTAAACATAAAGAATCGGTTTAAACAAAATGTAGAAGAAGATCCGAAAAACCCTAACTTTAGAAGAAGGTGAAAGCAACTAGAAATCGATGATTCTTGTAAAAGAGATTCAAAAAAATCAAAGAACAGACTCAAATTGTTTAAAATTCGTACAGATCTAGGAGATGTAATCAAAAGTTAGGGTTTTAGAAGAAACCCGATTAGAGATGAATGAACCTGTTTAGAAACTTAAAGATCGTAACAAATACAGTGTGATCTTGCTCGAAATCACACCGGAATAAACAAGAAAATCCCAAACAGCAAACCCTAGATATAAGTCAGCATGGCCCAGGGCCCTTGAAGGCCTCAGAGAAGATGAACATGGCAATGGAGGAGCTATTAAAGGCTTAAGGGTTGAAAGGTGGTCTCCGGAGAAGATCGAAGAAGGGAGATGGCTGAAAGGCTAGGGTTAGGTGGAGAATGTATTAAGGGTAAAGATAATTTGAGGGTGGCGGTGTGTAGAGAATGATTAGGGTTAAGGGTCGTTTAGGATTAAAAAAGGAAAGAAACAATACGGGCCGTTGATCTTTCGCCGTTGATCTGAAAGATCAACGGCCATGATCTAATGGGTTCTAGGTTGGGTAAGTTTTTATAGGGTCTGGGTCAGGTAATTTAGCCTGAAATTAGGCTGGGTATTGGGATCAATTTAGGCTACAATTGAAATCCAATCTGGCTATATTTTAAATAGCCACTTTTTCCTATTTAATTTATAATAAATAATAAATAGTTTTTGAAAAATAAATTTATGGACCAAAATGATTTTTATATATATATATATATATATATATATATATATATATATATATATATATATATATTGTTTTAAAAATATAGGGACCCATTTTACGCATATAAAAACTAATTATACATTAAATTGACTAATATTGCAATTTAGCTTAAAAATATCAAATGTAATTTTAAAAATGTTTAAAAATATATTAACAATATTTTGGAAAAAAATATACAAACTAAATGACTAAATCATCATAACAATAATTTGGGATATAATTATTGGGGATTTTATGAATAAAGGGGAAGGAAATAAATTTAAATTCTTAAAATTATGGAAAAAATTTGTAAAACCTTGTGAATACTTATATATGCATCTAGATGCTATTTTGAAAGTATTTATTCATATTTAAAATATATAGGGAAAAACTGGGTATCAACAGCTGCCCCTCTTTACTCGAGAAGGATGAAAGAGTTTTCGGGTACAGAAATGATGGCCAATTTTGACCGAAAGGGATGTTTTGAAAGAAAGAGGCCGAACTCTGCTCTTCGAGTTGCCTACATATCCCTACTTTTATAGAAACCAGGCCATGTGTAGTTCTGGATTCATCCGTAGAGTATGCCGATGAGATTATTACAAGAACGGACACGCGATGCCAAAGTGGCAACGGTGAGCGATTAAAGATCGTGACATTTGAGGGAATTAGAGTGATATTTCTCCTACTACGATAGCAGTTGCTTACTGGTTACCTGCAGATAAAAGATGCTACAAACGTATCTGCGAAAATTTAAATATGATGCAGATTCCCTTTGACCCATGGAGGTTGTCTTCGGACAGTTAAAAATATCGTTCTTAGACCATGATGTACTGGGCCATGAATTGTATAATAAGGGATTTGCAGGCCATGAAATGGTATTCTCGGGCCATGAAAATGGTGCCTCCAAACCATGACGCCTTTGGATAATGATATGCAAGTTCGAGAGATCCTCAGGCTATGGTATGGTGTCTTCTGGCTATGAGAATGATGCCTTTAGACTATGGCGCCTTTTGATAGATTAGCAATGTTTCAGCCCATGATGTGCAATAGTATGATGTTAACAAGACAAGGCTTAGTCTTGTGAAATGAAGGACAGAGCTTATCCCGATCGAAAAGCAAATAGATAGTACCGGAATAGAGCAATATTGTAAAAAGGGGACAGTGCTTAGTCCCATGCGAATGTGGAGGCAAGGATTAGCCACATGCAAGTGGGGAGTCAAGGATTAGACTTAGGCATGTGTAGAGTCAAGGATTATACTCATGCAAATGGAGAGGCAGGGATTAGCCTCATGCAAATGGGGAGGCAAGGATTAGCCTCATGCAAATATAGAGACAGGGATTAGCCTCATGCAGGTGGGGAGGCAGGGATTAGCCTCATGGAGGTGGGGAGGCGGATATTAGCCCCATGGAGTCAAGGATTAGACTCATGTAAATAGGGAGGCAGGGATTAGACTCATACAAGTGGGGAGGCAGGGATTAGACTCATGTAAATTGGGAGGCAGGGATTTAGCCTCATGGAGTCAAGGATTAGACTCATGCAAGTGTGGAGGCAGGGATTAGCCTCATGGAGTCAAGGATTAGCCTCATGCAAATAGGGAGGCAGGGATTAGCCTCATGCAAGTGGGGAGGCAGGGATTAGCCTCACAAAATCAAGGATTAGACTCATGAAAATAGAGAGGCAGGGATTAACCTCATAGAGTCAAGGATTATACTCATTCAAGCGGGGAGGTAGGGATTAGCCTCATACAAATAGGGAGGCAAGTATTATCCTCATACAAGTAGGAGTCAAGGATTAGACTCATGCAAATATGGAGGAAAGGATTAGCCTCATGCAGGTATGGAGGCAAGGATTAGCCTCACGCAAATGCGGAGTCATGGATTGGACTCATACAAATATGGAGGCAAGGATTAGCCTCATGCAGGTATGGAGGCTAGGATTAGCCTCACGCAAATGAGGAGTCATGGATTAGACTCATGCAAATATGGAAGCAATGGAGGCAAGGATTAGCCTCACGCAAATGCGGAGTCATGGATTAGACTCATGCAAATATAGAGGCAAGGATTAGCCTCATGCAGGTATGGAGGCAAGGATTAGCCTCACGCAAATGCGGAGTCAGGGATTAGACTCGTGCAAATACAGAGGCAAGGATTAGCCTTATACAAGTATGGAAGTAGGGATTTGCCTCATGCAAGTATGGAAGTAGGGATTAGCCTCATGCAAATATGGAGGCAGGGATTAGCCTCATGCAAGTAGGGAGGTAGGGATTAGCCTCATGCAAGTAGGGGGTCAGGGATTAGACTCATGCAAATATGGAGGTATGGATTAGCTTCATGCAGGTATGGAGGCAAGTATTAGCCTCATGCAAATACAGAGTCAGGGATTAGATTCATGCAAATATGGAGGCAAGGATTAGCCTCATGCAGGTATGGAGGCAAGGATTAGCCTCATGCAAATGCAGAGTCGGAGATTAGACTCATGCAAATATGGAAGCAAGGATTATCCTTATGCAAGTGTGGAGGTAGGGATTAGCCTCATATAGAGAGCAAGTAGTAAGTAAAAGTAGCATGTGTCTTAGATGGAGATGTATATTCGGTGTCTAATGGCTTGATTCATAATAATCGTGCTACTGGCATATATCTGTGGATGTTATTGTTACGTCAGATGTGCCTGCGTTTAAAGAAAAATTGTAAGTTCTGTGAGGGGGAGGTTGGTTTGTGCTTTTATCGGCTGGCTTTTCTTTGCTCCGTTCTGAAAGCCTTTTGAGTTCCCATGGGTGACACCTGACCATCATGGAAACAAATTTTTTGAAAATATGCAATTATTAATAAAAATAGAGTTGTTTTGGAAACGTATTGATATATCAAATAATTTTGATGAACTAGTGACTGTAACACATTTCGAAGGCATTACAGCTCTCTCATGTTGAAATTTTAAGGGTCCTCCTCAAAATTCTACCCTAGTTTGGTAGATAATCTTTAACTGTTTGCGGATGACGGACCCTGCTGAACCTTCTTCGAAATTTTGAGAATCCTTCTCAAAATTTTGCCCCAGTTCTTGACTGATTACTGACTTCTTGGCATGTGATGGCATTGGCTGGCCTTGCTTCGGAATTTTGAGGGCCCTTCTTAAAATTCTGCCCCAGTTTCTTGACTTCGGGGGAAATCAAAATTTTATTATAATATGACCGAACCCATAAGACTGCCTACGTATCCCCTCTTAAATGGGAATCAGGTTAAGTGTAGTTCAATTACATCAAATGAAGAAATGTAGAGTATCTAATCATAGTATCTCTTGACTATGTCTGAATTGATCGGTTTTGGCCAGACTTCTCCGTCCATTTCGGCAAGTATGAGTGCTCCTCTTGTCGGTACTCTATGAACTATGTATGGACCTTGCTAGTTGGGAGAGAATTTACCTTTGGCTTCTTAGGTGGGAGTAAAGAATTGTGTAAAGGAGGGTTGATAACCTAAATATGTTCGGGTAGTGATTGTGAACTTTGATTCTAAGAAATATGTATTAATTTGTGCACTAGATTGACATTTCCAGCTTTTTGGTAAAGTTGGAAGTAGATATTAAAAAGGAAATTCCGCTCCAGGTATGTATGGTTAACTTTGATCTTTGTATAATCGTTTTGTTTGGTGTACGAATGTTTGGTATGTGATATTTGTGTGGCTTATCTTGATGTGGGAAGATTTTCTTCAATACCAACTACCCTGGTGCGAATTATCTTGGTTTGACCCTTTCGTTGAAAGCTCTGGACATTCTGTTCTGATAAAGTTTGGCGTGACACACTGCGTTCATCCTTTTTCCATTGATAAGGGCCAATTGTTCATAGCGACTCCTTATCCACTCTCCATCACTAAGTTCAGCTTCCTGTATGATTCTCAAGGAAGGAATCTCTACCTCGGCTGGGATGACAACCTCGATACCTGATCGCCGCCAACTTGACACTACGCAATGGTAGGAAGAGCGGGTCGCAACAACTTTTACCCAAATAGTGGTTCGGAATCGAATTTCCACAGGGAGCTTGTAATGGAGTTGTATTGTCTGTCTAGCCTAGAGTTGCGTATGTGCTTCTAATTGTACTTCTAACATTTTTGGGGTTTTTGTATTTATCACTACTGTTATAAACTAATGATTAAGGCTAAATTAAGCTACAAGAATATTGCTAAGTTGTATTTAATATAGAGAAAGGGACTAGGGTCGCGACACTACCTAGGTGGCTCGTCAACGAGTAGAAGTTACTAAGGGGAGATTGATATATTTGGGGCTTATGTTATAACCGTTGCATATTTGTGCCCATTCTCACACCTCTCGGTAGAGAGAATGATTTTGCCCAATTGACTCTCTTGAGACCAATTGGGTAGGCCAATTAGACCAAGTAACTAGGGCTCAAGTAGGGTAATTACTCTCTCGAGGTTCAACCCGTTAATTGGGACTACTATTTCTCATGGGTCCATTCCAATTCCTTGTTGGGTCAATTTTAGGGTCATGGACTTTCTTTCTCAAGAAGAGTTAGACCCACTAAGCTTGAATCTGTGTTTGCAACCACTAATTCGAAATTGAAACACAAAATTAACCCAAATAACAAACACCCAATCTCAATCTCACCCTAGATGGCAACACCTATCAACTACCCACACTAGGGTTGAGCCACAACCCTAGCTAATGGGTTTAGCTAGACATAATTAAAGAAGAAACGGAAGAAATAGAAGAAGAACTAAACATATTAGTTAATTGCTAAGAAGAAACTACAAGAATCTATTGAGAAATTAATGCTAAAATGCCAAAATAGGCTAAAACTTCGGTTCTCACGAGCGCAGCTCAATATCTGATCCAAAACTTTCCCTAAAAATGGTAAAATATTCTATTTATAGTGGCTGGAAAAATTGGACAAAAATACCCCTGTGAGGTTAGCGCGGCTGCATTGGCTCTTGAACTCATGACTTTTAAATCTCTGAAGTTGAAGACTGCGGACCGCGCAAAAGTGCAGCGCGGCTGCAGGAGCTCTGGCGTGGATCGCGTGAGTGTGACTGCGGCCGCGTGGCTTGCTCTGGACCCAAATTGGCATCTCTCTAAATCTCTTCACGCGGGCCGCATGACAAAGTGGCGCGGCCACGTGAGCTGAATGCGGGCCGCATAAATCCAACTGCGGCCGCGTGGTGAAAGCCCTGAATATACACTTCTTTGAATCTCCTAGTGCGGCCGCGTGCACTTTTGTGCAGTCCGCACTAGGCTCTTTTTCCATCACTTTACTTGGCCTTTGATACTTGAGCAGGTTTCACTCCGTTTTGAGCCGATCTTTGACATTTTAGTCACTTTGTCGCTCAAACCTGTAATCAAGCACAACCTGTGACCATTTTGGGATTATTTTGTAGCAAATTATACTCAAAGCACAGGCAAGTAGGGGCATAAAACACGTTAAAATCCTACTTATCAACTCCTCCAAACTTAAACCTTTGCTTGTCCTCGAGCAAACAAAATAAGACCCACCCCTTAAAGGAACATCCAAGTAATTCCAGCTATCCTAAAGTAACCTCAACAAGCATCAATTGGGACTAACAATTGCCCTCAATACGAATGCATCATTAACAAATTTAAACTTTGAAAACTATGGATCAAGTGTGACACAAGAGCATCAAGAGTTGACACATTTCATAAAAGAACTTCTCTCAATTACTTTGGTCATTGTGGAACCCAAACTCACACATCCTCAACTCTCCCTAAGCGAACCTCACCTTTTATAGTATTGACACACAAACCAAGGTTGATGGACTTTCACTCATCTCTCTCAAGAAGAAGTCCACTAGTCCGGCTGTAGGTACCATATGATTACCCCTTATGTAAGTATCCACTAATGTAGGCTTCCTTTGACTCAAGATCATATAGGGCTTTTGTGGAGTCATTGTGAAGGCTTTTAAGGGTAGGATATGTTTTTGTTCAAGTGGGCTCAATCTTCCCTTAAGCACTTCTTTTGATTCATTTTGGCACACTTTCTTGACTCATTTGAGTATTTCTCTTCTTTTCAAGGGGTTAGAGGGACACATTGTCACTCTTTCTTATGCAATTCAAAACATTTCTCCTTTTTCTACTTTTTCCACGCCCTTTTCACTTTTGTTTCCCATGAATCACCTTTTTATTCTTGTTCACATTGGTCTTTCTTTTTGTCTTTTTTATTTTTCATTGCTTTCCTTTTCCTTTTGCTTTTGTACCTTTTACCACTTTGTTTCCTTTCTTGTCTCTCCTCCCCCAAACTTAGACATTTGACATTACTCAAGGGAAGATTTTGGGTGCCAAGAGAGGGTATCTTGTAGAACGGGTACAGGCTTGTAACATTGGTTCTTGAAAGAAAACGGTTCAAGGCTCAAAAGGGTTAACTAGGGATCATTTCATTGGTAGGCCATTGAATTGTTCAACTTAACATTTGGATCAAGGAGAGCCTATAATCACTTCTTAAGTCAA
Source organism: Nicotiana glauca (assembly GCA_026770625.1). Classification (NCBI taxonomy): domain Eukaryota; kingdom Viridiplantae; phylum Streptophyta; class Magnoliopsida; order Solanales; family Solanaceae; genus Nicotiana; species Nicotiana glauca. The sequence goes on along the minus strand of MU667102.1, from coordinate 74,283 downwards.
ATTTCACCTAGGATTTTGCCTCAACAAATATTCAGGGCAAGTTCTAGACCAATTGCTCGGGACTTGGACTCACAATTCGATTCCTCACCACACATGCTAGGGGATTGCTAAAGACATCGAGTCGAGGGCGCACAACGACCTTAGTTAGATTCAAGCGCATAATGGTCCAAAAAGACCACATGATGATCGTTTGGTCAACACAAGAGTCTCAAGGCCACGACTTTCACCATCCTAAACACAACATTATGTCTTTGATCATGGGATCAAAGGCAAATGTGCTAGGCCCAAGTGAAGCTTTGCCTGAGGTACCCTTAACTACGAAATATCAAAAACAAAAGAAAAATAAAAAAAAGGACTCAAACCCTTAAGAAGGTTGTCACGCCATCTATCATTGGGAAGAGCCACCCGGTTTGCACTATAATCCACCTTGGAAAGAACCGTGGCATTAAAAAAACCAAGGGCTTATTGAAAATGCCAAAAACAAAACAAAAGGCTACGAGCCTATCTACGAAGCTAAAAATGAAAAAATTTTGCGAAAATAGAAAAACAAAATGAATATGTACAATGGGGAAGTAGAAAATACAATGACGGATAAATATATACCGAATGTAACTTTATATACAACCAAAAGAGAATAAAAAGTATGAGAAAAGTAGCTAAAATGTAAAGTTATATACAAACCAACTAGAGAATCAAATCAACAGAACATAAAATGACTAATATGTACAGTCATCCAGATAATCCAAAAAAAAAGTAGGGTGCACCTCCACGAATAAGAGTTGGCATTGTCCCCAATGTCAACTACATAAATAAACACAAAAAGTCAATGAAAGGATATAGAAGTGCTCCCTAGGCCTGGTCTGTCTGCATGAGATCCTCATTGGTACCCTGGTCCTCTGTATGGGCGGGAACCTCAGACTACTTCCCGGCCTCCTGCTGCTGGTACTGGGGCCTGATCATATCGGCTGAATGTCGGGTGCAACACTGGAGGGACTATCTTGAACCTCTGCTAGCTCAATCACCGCATCAACTGTACTGGGGAGCCTTCTCTTCTTCCTCGGGAGCCTGGGTAAGATTAGTCTCAGAGGTGTATGAACAGTAAAAATTTAGGGCTTAGGCTTTCAATTGGAGAAAAGTGTAAAATGAGGCCTAAGGTCCCTATTTATATAAAATGGTGGGGCCCCGAACATACCTACCAGCATGGCCGCGTAAAAGTGATCATGGACCGCGCTGGGTTTCAAATTTGAGGTTTTAAAAGGCAACCTTATGCGGTCGCATTAGAGTGCACCGCGGACGCGAAGGTCCACTGCGGACCGCGCAAATTTGACTGCGGCCGCTATGGAAAACTTCAGCGAGCAACATGTTTCTGATTTGCTAATGCGGATCGTGCAAAACTTTACCGCGGCAGTGCTACAAACTTCAGAGACTTTGCAACTTGGCTCATGCCAGAGCGGACCGCGCAAAAATGCACCGCGGCCGCACTGGCAAACTTTAGAGACTGCAATTTTTTGTTTCTTTTTGCTTTGCACTGTTTCAACACAATCCCTGCAACACCTCACAAACAATTAGCTCAAAAATCCTAATCTACAAAGAAAGTCAAAGAGAAATAAAAAGACACGGGTTGCCTCCCAAGAAGTGCCTGATTTAAAGTTGCGGCACGATACATGTTACCATCATATCACTTCAAATGAATGAGTGCCACCATGTGGCTGTCATCAAACTTTCCCAACTAATGTTTGACACGATGCCCATTGACCCGGAATACTTCACCATTCTTGTTCTTGATATCAAGAGCACCAAAAAGAGTTACACATACCACTTCAAATGGCCCACTCCACTTTGACTTGAGCTTTCCCGGAAATAACCTCAACCGAGAGTTGAAAAGAAGAACCATATCACCAACCTTGGATTCCTTTCCCCGAGCATATTTGTCATGAAGGTACTTCATCTTGTCCTTATATAAGGACGAGCTGGAGTAGGCATGAAATCTAAACTCATCAAGCTCATTTAGTTGCTCAACCCGGAGATTTGCCGCAACATCCCATTCCAAGTTCAACTTTCTCAATGCCCACATAACCTTGTGCTCCAATTCCACCGAAAGATAGAAAGCTTTACCAAACACCAACCGATATGGAGACATACCTATTGGGTTCTTGTAAGCAGTCCGATAGGCCCAAAGAGCATCATCCAATTTCTTTGACCAATCGGTCCTATTAGCATTTACCGTCTTGGACAAGATACTCTTTATTTCCTGATTTAAGAATTCGACTTGACCACTAGCTTGTGGATGATAGGGGGTGGTCACTTTATGATTAACTCCATACTTAGCAAGCAATGAGTCGAAAGCCTTGTTGCAAAAGTGGGACCCCCTATCACTAATGATAGCACGAGGGGTGCCAAACCTTGTGAAGATACTATTTTTCAAGAATGCCACAACACTCCGGGCTTCATTGTTGGGTAAAGCCACAGCTTCAACCCACTTTGAAACATAGTCCACCGCCACGAAAATATAAGTGTTCCCACAAGAGCTCACGAACGGGCCCATGAAATCAATGCCCCAAACATCAAAAATATCCACCTAGAGAATTGTATTGAGAGGAATCTCATCCTTTTTTGAAATCCCGCCGGCTATTTGGCATGCATCACATCTCTTCACCAAGTCACTAGCATCTTTAAACAATGTCGGCCAATAGAAGCAGCAACTCAAAACCTTTGAAGCCGTCCTCACCCCCCATGATGGCCACCATAGGGAGAGGAGTGACAAACCTCCAATATGCTCAATTGTTCACCTTCCGGGACACATCTTCTTATCACACCATCCGTGTAAATTTTAAACAAATACGGATCATCCCAATAAAAATCCAAGTTATCCCGCTTGAGTTTCTTCCTTTGGTTGGAAGAGAACCCACACAGGACATTTCCGGTGACAATGAAGTTGGCGATGTCCGCGAACCAAGGCATATCACACATAGAAACGGAAAGAAGTTGCTTGTCGGGGAATGTATCATTTATCTCAATGCCACCACATGGCCTCCCTTCTTCCTCCAACTGGGACAAATGGTCCGCAACTTGATTCTTACTTCCCTTCCGGTCCACTATCTCTAAGTCAAATTCTTGAAGAAGTAACACCCATCTCATCAATCTTGCTTTAGAATCCTTCTTGTTCATCAAATACCTAAGGGCGGCATGGTCCGTGTGCACAATCACCTTGGCCCCCATAAGATAAGGTCAAAATTTCTCCATAGCGAACACAATAGCCAATAGCTCTTTCTCCGTCACCGTGTAATTTCTTTAGCTTCATTCATCGTTTTGATAACATAATACATGGGATGGAACATATTGTTGATCCGTTGACCTAAAACCACCCCTACCACCACATCACTTGCATCACTCATAATTTCAAAGGGCAAACCCCAATTAGGTGCGGTGATGATAGGAGTTGTGGTCAACTTGTGCTTAAAAAGCTCAAAAGCCTCCATGCATTTTTTGTCAAAGATAAACTTGGCTTATTTCTCTAACAATTTGCAAAGTGGGTTCACAACTTTTGAGAAGTCTTTAATAAATTGCAGGTAGAACCCGGCATGCCCAAGAAAACTCCTCACCCCTTTGACGGAAGTAGGGGAGGAAGCCTCGGAATGACCTCAATTTTTGCCTTATCAACTTCAATTCCCTGCTTCGAGATCTTGTGACCCAACACTATACCCTCTTCTACCATAAAGTGGCATTTTTCCTAGTTGAGCACAAGGTTGGTTTCTTCGTATCTAGCCAATACCCTATCCAAATTCACCAAGCATTCCTCAAACGAATCCCCAAACACGCTGAAATCATCCATGAAGACCTCCAAGATATCCTCCACCATGTCGGTGAAAATTGCCATCATACAACGTTGGAAGGTCATCGGAGCATTACATAGTCCAAATGGCATTCTCGAGAAAGCGAACGTTCTATAAGGATATGTAAAGGTTGTCTTCTCTTGATCCTCCGGGGCAATTATAATTTGATTGTACCTTGAGTAACCATCTAGAAAATAATAGAAAGCCCGGCCCGCAAGACGATCGAGCATTTGGTCAAGGAATGGTAATGGGAGATGATCTTTTATTGTCACCTTGTTAAGCTTCCTGTAATCCATACAAACTCTCTAACCCGTAACCGTCCGAGTAGGAATAAGCTCATTGTTGGCATTGGCCACTACCGTCATCCCACCTTTCTTTGGTACACATTGGACCGGAGAGGTCCATGAGCTATCGGAGATCGGATAAACCACATCGGCGTCAAGCCACTTGATAACCTCTTTCTTTACCACTTCTTGCATTGCCTCATTTAGTCTTCTTTGATGTTCAAGTGAAAGCCTTGCATTCTCCTCCAAGATGATTTTATGCATGCAAAATGCTGTGCTTATCCCCCGAATATCGGCCAATGTCCATCTAATCGCCTTTTTGCACTTTTGAAGAATCACCAAAGTGGCATCAACCTGCATGTTAGTTAGGCAAGAAGAAAGGATAACTGGAAGAGTTGAATTAGAGCCCAAAAATTCATACCTGAGATGTGGAGGAAGTGGCTTCAACTCCAACACCAGTGGATCCTCAATCGATGGCTTTGTTGGTGGAGTTTTATAGTTTTCAAGATCCAAAGATAACTTTCTAGGCTCGTATGAATATGAACCCATACCATGCAATGCATTAACGCACCCCACTCTACCAGCATCATCATTGACATCCATGTTAAGAAGCAGGGCCTCAAGAGGATCTTTAACATTTATTATGGAACTTGTGTCATCCACTATCACAACTGTGACAATGTCCACAAATGAACAAACCTCCTTTCTATTGGGTTGTCTCATTAATTAGCACACATGGAATACCACCTTCTCTTCTCCCACACGAAATGTTAACTCACCCGCTTCAACATCAACCAATGCCTTCCCCGTAGCTAGGAAAGGTCTCCCAAGAATGATTGGCACTTCAAAGTCCACCTCACAATCTAATATGACAAAGTCAGCTGGCAATATGAATTTATCAACATGGACAAGAACATCATCAATTATGCCCAAGGTTCGCTTCATCGATCGATCCGCCATTTGAAGTCTCATTGAAGTTGTTCGATGTTGTTCGATTCCTAAAGTCTTGAAAACCGAATAAGGCATCAAGTTAATGCTAGCTCCCAAGTCACAAAGGGCCTTGGCAAACTCCGCACTATCGATAGTGCAAGGGATAGTGAAAGCTCCAGGGTCCTCAAGTTTTGGGGCCATAGAATGTACTATAGAACTCACTTGATGCGTCATTTTAATTGTCTTACACTCCATCGATCTCTTCTTTGTTACCAAATCCTTCAAGAACTTTGCATACCCCGGCATTTGCTCAAGTGCCTCCACCAATGGCACATTGATAGTAAGACTCTTCATCATTTCAATGAATTTTTTGAATTAATTGTCACCTTTTTGCTTTGCCAACCATTGAGGCTAAGGTGAGGGCGGCCTAAGAAAGGGTGCCTTGGCCTTGAGCATCACCAGCTCGGGCATATCAATAATGTGTTCCCTAGATGGGTTCACGACATCTTGAGTCTCCACCCCAGCCTCATCATCAATATCAATCTGCACATCATTAGTCACATTTGGTTCAACCACATCTTCAACATCCAAAGGCACATTGTCATCATGCAACTCAACTTCGTCATTCACAACTTGATTTTCATTCGAGGCATGCACATCACCCCCTTTTCCACTCCTTGTTGTAACTACCATCACATGATTGTTACCTCCCTTCAGGTTCACTACCGTATCACTTGGTAGAGCACATTTAGGTCGAGTATTTAATGATTGAGAGATTTGGCCAAGTTGCACCTCCAAATTCTGAATAGAGGTATTATGAGAAGACAATTGAGCATCGGAATCTTGGTTCTTCTTCATCATTTATTAAGACATCATTTCTATTCTCCCCATATCACTAGCCGAAGAACTAGACCCTTGAGATTGGAAGGGAGGTGGATTATTTGGTTGTTGGTACATGGGGGGCCTTTGAAAGCCTCGCCCCCGGTTGCCTTGATTGCTGCTATTATTCCACCCTCCTTGATTGTTGTTGTTGTTGCTCCAATTGTTATTGTTCCCGTTCCAATTACCTTGATTGTTACCTTGGTTACCCTAATTTTTGTTTTAGTTGTTATTGTTCCAATTGCCACCACTTTGTTGTTGGTTGTTTTATTCCAATTACCGCTGCCTTGTTGATTGCCCCAATTTCCTTGGGGACGCCATTGTTGATTCCTTTGATTTCCTCTATTCCCTTGGTAATTATTGACATATTGACATTCTTCACTTTGTTCATCATAGCACTCATTCGAATAACCATCGCCATCATTGTTGTTGTCAAATTGCTCACAATTTCCTTGAGGTTGTTGTTGCCCTATTTGCCTCCTTTTTAATATAGAAACATTTTCCATTGCATTGACTTGACGTGGGTTTTGGACTTGTTGCAATTGTGCCTTCGCCAATTGATTCATAGTTGTTGTAAGTTATGCTATAGCTTGGCCATGATCATGCAATTCCTTGTGCAAATGGATGACCGTGGGGTCACCTTGGGGCACTTTTGCTCGACTTTGCCATGCCGAAGAGGTGTCGGCCATTTCATCAAGTACATCACATGCCTCTTGGTAAGAAATTTTCATGAAGTTACTTCCGGCTAATTGGTTCACAATGCACTAATTCATGGTGTTGATGCCCCTATAAAAAGTTTGTTGTATCATTGCCTCAGTCATGTCGTTATTAGGACACTCCTTCACCATTGTTCTATATCTTTCCCATATCTCGTGCAAAGGTTTCGTTGGCTCTTGCTTAAAAGCTAGAATCTCATCCCGAAGAAATGCCATATGACTTGGAGAAAAGAAGTTGGCAATAAATTTGTTCGCCAATTCATCACATGTGGTGATAGAATGATTGGAGAGCCTTTCTAACCAATCCAACGCTTTACCCCGGAGAGAGAACGGGAAAATCCTCAATCTCAACGCATCCTCGAACACGTTCGTCTGCTTGCTACCCCAGCATGTATCTATGAACCCCTTCAAGTGTTTGTAAGCATTTTGGTAGGAGGCGCCCGTAAAATACCCTCTTTTCACGAGCAAGGTCAACATGACACTTGTGATTTGAAAATTCCCCGCCCGGATTTGAAGAGGAACGATGGGACTCGCTTATCCTTGATTCGGAAGGACTCTTGGAGCCACTCTTGGCGGTGGCGGAGGAGGTTCTGGAATATTCTCATTCGGATTAGCATTTGCATTGGCATTTCTACCTCTACAAGGAACTTGAGGTGCTGGAAACTCATCTTGCTCAAGATCTTCAACCTCCTCCCCCGCCAAGAGGATCATTTCCATTGAGAGCCATTTGTACCTGATTGATCGACACAAACAAAATTAGTGAACAAGAAGGAAAGTGGAGCAAATCACAAAACTAGCTACACAGATAGTCAACACCGTAAGCTGCCCAACAACGGCGCCAAAAAGTTTATCGATGCCAACTCGACACTACGCAATGGTAGGAAGAGCAGGTCGCAACAACTTTTACCCAAATAGTGGTTCGGGATCGAATTTCCACAGGGAGCTTGGAATGGAGTTGTATTGTCTGTCTAGCCTAGAGTTGCGTATGTGCTTCTAATTGTACTTCTAACATTTTTTGGTTTTTTGTATTTATCACTACTGTTATAAACTAATAATTAAGGCTAAATTAAGCTACAAGAATATTGCTAAGTTGTATTTAATATAGATAAAGGGACTAGGGTCGCGACACTACCTAGGTGGCTCGTCAACGAGTAGAAGTTACTAAGGGGAGATTGATATATTTGGGGCTTATGTTATAACCATTGCACATTTGTGCCTATTCTCACACCTCTCGGTAGAGAGAAAGATTTTGCCCCATTGACTCTCTCAAGACCAATTGGGTAGGCCAACTAGACCAAGCAACTAGGATTCAAGTAGGGTAATTACTCTCTCGAGGTTTAAACCGTTAATTGGGACTACCATTTCTCATGGGTCCATCTTGATTCCTTGTTGGGTCAATTTTAGTGTCATGGACTTTCTTTATCAAGAAGAGTTAGACCCACTAGGCTTGAATCTGTGTTTGCAACCACCAATTCGAAATTGAAACACAAAATTAACCCAAATAACAAACACCCAATCTCAATCTCACCCTAGATGGCAACACCCATCAACTACCCACACTAAGGTTGAGCCACAACCCTAGCTAATGGGTTTAGCTAGACATAATTAAAGAAGAAACAGAAGAAGAACTAAACATATTCGTTAATTGCTAAGAAGAAACTACAAGAATCTATTGAGAAATTAATGCTAAAATGCCAAAATAGGGTAAAACTTCAGTTCTCACGAGCGCAGCTCAATATCTGATCCAAAACTTTCCCTAAAAATGGTAAAATATTCTATTTATAGTGGCTGGAAAAACTGGACAAAGCGAGGACCGTGCAAAAAGGTAGCACGGCCGTGTTGGCTCTTGAACTCACGAATTTTAACTCTCTAAAGTTGAAGACCGCGGACCGCGCAAAAGTGCAGCGCGGCCGCAGGAGCTCTGGCGCGGATCGCGTGAGTGTGACCGCAGCTGCGTTGCTTGCTCTCGACCCAAACTGGCATTTCTCTGAATCTCTTCATGCGGGCCGAATGACAAAGTGGCGCGGCCGCATGAGCTAAACGCGGGTTGCATAAATCCAACCGCGTCCGCGTGGTGAAAGCCCTGAATATACACTTCTCTGAATCTCCTAGTGCGGCCGCGTACACTTTTGTACGGTCCGTACTAGGCTCTTTTTCCATCACTTTACTTGGCCTTTGATACTTGAGCAGGTTTTACTCCATTTTGAGCCGATATTTGACATTTCAGTCACTTTGTCGCTCAAACCTGCAATCAAGCACAACCTATGAGTATTTTTGGACTATTTTGTAGCAAATTGTACTCAAAGCATAGGCAAGTAGGGGCATAAAACATGTTAAAATCCTACTTATCAGTACCATAAACCAACATGTAGGGAGTTGCCCCGATTGATGTGTGAATTGTTGTGCGGTATCCCAACAAAGCGAAGGGTAACTTCTTATGCCACTATGTGTGGTTCTCTACCATTTTCTGTAGTATCTTCTTAATGTTTTTGTTGGCAGCTTCTACGGCTCCATTCATCTGGGGTCTGTAGGCTGTGGAATTATTGTGCTTGATTTTAAAAGGTTCACACATAGCTTTCATCAGATCACTATTGAGATTGGCGGCATTATCAGTAATAATGGACTCGGGAACTCTAAATTGGCAAACAACACGATCCTTGACAAAATCTGCGGTGATTTTCTTTGTCACAACTTTATAAGATGCGGCTACCCATTTTCTGAAGTAATGAATGTCTACCAGAACAAACATTTGCTCATTTGAGGCAGTAGGCTCAATCGTGCCAATAACATCCATTCCCCAAGCAGCGAATGGCCAAGGTAAGCTTATAGCATTGAGCTCATTTGGTGGCACTTTTATCATATCGGCATGCACTTGACATTGAAAGCATTTGCGAACATACTGAATGCAATCCGTTTCCATGGTCATCCAAAAGTAACCTGCCATGAGTATCTTCTTAGCCAAGATAAAACCATTCATGTGCGGACCATAGGTCCCAGCATGCACATCCTCAAGTGGCCTAGATTCTTCTTTTTTATCTACACATCTTAGTAAACCCAATGAGTTTTTCTGTACAAGTTTCCTCCGTTGTGGAAGAAATGGTTTGACAATCTCTGGAGTATGAATTTCTGGGTATGATTTGTATACTCCATGTATTCTCCTTTTGATAAGTACTCTTTGATATTATGGAACCAAGGTTTTCCATCTGTTTCTTCCTGGACATGAGCATAATATGCCGACTAATTATGGATATTAACCGTATTGAGATCAATATAGTTCTTATTTGGATATTATATCATTGAGGACAAAGTGTATAATGTGTTGGCAAACTCATTCTGTATTCCAGGCACATGTCGGAATTCTATCTTTGTGAACCTCTTTCTCAATTCCTGCACATGGTGTGGATATGGCAATATCTTGGATTCTTGGTATCCCACTCTCCTTGCACCTGGTGCACAAGAAAATCTGAATCGCCGATCCCTAACAACTTTTGAGTGTTTATGTCGACTGCCATGTTGATCCCTAGTATGCAGTCTTCATATTCTGCCATATTGTTAGTGCAGCAAAATTTGAGTTTAGCAGATACCGGATAATGCTAACCCGATTCTGATACCAAAACCTCTCCAATGCCTACTACTTTGAAATTTGCGGCTCCGTCGAAGAACATCCTCCAACTGTCATATGCTTCAGTAATGTCTTCTCATACGAATGATAGTTCTTCATCAGGAAAATACGTTTTCAAGGGTTCGTATTCTCCTCCCACCGGGTTTCAGCAAGGTGATCTTCCAATGCTTGTCCCTTGACCACCTTCTAAATTACATAGATGATATCAAACTTATTTAGTAGTATTTTCCACTTAGCCAAATTCCCAATAGGCATGGGTTTCTGAAATATGTACTTTAGAGGATCCATCCTGGATATGAGATATATGGTGCAGGCACAGAAGTAATGCCTCAACTTATGGGCTGTCCAGGTCAAAGCATAGAAAGTCTGTTCTAACAGAGAATATCGTTCTTCGTAAGGTGTGAACTTTTTACTTAAGTAGTATATGGCTTGATTCTTTCTCCCTGTCTCGTCATGTTGTCCCAGAACACATCAAAAGGCTTCATCCAATACAGACAAATAGAGTAGCAAACATCGTCCTAGTTTTGGCGGGACCAAAACTGGTGGTGTGGACAAGTAAAACTTGATTTTATCAAATGCTTTATGACAATCCTCTGTCCAACTTATCTCAGCGTCTTTCCTCAACATCTTAAAGATGGGTTCATATATGACCGTGGACAGTGCTATGAAGCGACTGATGTAGTTGAGATGTTCTAGGAAGCTCATTATGTCCTTTTTTCTCCTAGATGGCAGTAATTCCTAAATAGCCTTGACTTTAGTCAGATCCAGCTCGAACCCCCGACGATTGATGATGAAACCTAGTAACTTCCCTATGGGAACCCCGAATGTACATTTTGTGGGTTCAACTTTAAATTGTACCTCCTTAGCCTGTCAAAGAACTTTTTCAAGTCTGCTATGTGATTTACAGCCTTCTTGGAATTGATAATGATATCGTCCACATACACCTTTATTTCTTTGTGTATCATATCATGGAATATGGTTGTCATGGCTCTTATGACATTGGCCGCAACATTCTTCATACCGAACAACATCATTTTATAACAGTACACACCCCATAGTGTGATGAAAGCTGTCTTCTCTGCATCTTCTTCATCCATCCAAATCTGATGATAGCCTGCGAAGCAATATACAAAGGATTGGAGTTCATGCTTGGCGCAGTTATCGATCAGGATGTGAATATTTGGAAGTGGAAAGTCATCATTGGGACTTGCTCTATTTAAATCATGATAGTCAACACATACTCTGACCTTCATGTCCTTTTATGGGACTGACACAATGTTGGCTAACCAGGTTGGATACTCAACCACCCTGAGAACTTTGACTTTGATCTACTTGGTAACTTCCTACTTGATTTTCAAGCTCATGACTGGTTTGAACTTCCTGAGTTTCTATTTTACTGGCAGACACATGGGAATAGTAGGCAATTTGTGAGCCACTATGGAAGTGCTCAAATCGGTCATGTCATCATATGACCAGGCGAAAATGTCCTCGTACTCTCTTAGGAAATGAATGTACTCCTCCTTTTCTGTTGGTGACAAATGAATGTTGATGCGGGTCTCTTTGATGGTCTCGGCGTCTCCCAAATTTACTGCTTCTGTCTCGTCCAGATTGGACTTAGGCTTATTCTCAAAGTTTTCAACCTCTCTGACAATTTCCTTGGGTATCTTATCTTTTTCCTCTAAGTCACTATTATCATGTTGCATTGCCTCATTACATGTCACAGTCACTGGTTCATCAGGAAAAGTAATAATAACACTGTAGAAGGGACAAGTATAACAAATATTAATGAATAATGATAAAGGACAAGTGCATTTGATTAAAACTGAGGAAATTGTTCAGACAAATCTTGGCTCGATGAATCAAGCATTTATTTTGAAACAAGGAAATCTTAAAACAAAATTACTGGAAATCTTAAATGCCTAGAACGACTATAGAAGTAAATTCTTCCAAGCTATCAAGGGACTCGGCGGGCTCGGGATGGTGTGGCGGTCCAGTTTCTGAGAACAGCTCCCTTCACCACAGTCTGAATGGTGAGGCCTTCTTCCTCTTCCTCCTCAATTATGGCGCTGCAGACCATGTCCTCATCTTCCAAGAACAAATCCTTCAGCCCAGCTAGTGCTTCTTCTTCTGCAGTTCCCCATATTGTGTCGGCCTGGTGGAAAGCTTATTCCATATGTGGCACTGACTGCTCAAGAGGGTAATATGGTCTACGCCATGGAGGTGACCAGTTCCTGTACTCTTGCCATGTGTACTGGTATCCGAGACCAAAGGTGGTATCATGGTTTTTCAGTTGTATTTATTTGGTGATACCTTGGTTGTTCTTTCCCAACCCTTTACCGGGTTCATACCCGGACCATTCTAATATGTTTTCTATTTTGTTACTCCACCACTTAACCTTCTCAACGACGTTAACCTGTTCAATGTGATGATATGTTTCCCCTCCTAGCCTTCTTCTATGTCCAATGGTCAGGATGGTCTGACTGGTGTAGATGGGGTTACTTCTATCCCCGTAAATGATCACTTCCTGACGGTTCCATTCGAATTTCACGGCTTGATGTAGTGTGGAAGGCACGGCTCCAGCAGTATGGATTCATGGTCGACCTAACAGAAGATTGTATGAGGATGGTATGTCAAGCACTTGGAATTCAACGTCAAACAAAGTTGGCCCTATCTACAAGTAAAGGTTGATTTCCCCAATCGTGGTCCTCTAGGACCCATCAAAAGCCTTCACATTCATGCTTCCTACTCGTATCTCATGGAAACCTTTGTCCAACCTCTTCAGAGTATCCAATGGACAAATATTTAGGCTCGAACCTCCATCAACCAGAACCTTGGCAATGAACTTATCTTTAAATTGCACTGTGATATGAAATGCTTGATTGTGATTCAAACCCTCGGGCGGTAGCTCATCTTCGTGGAAGATAATCTTTGGACTTTCCAGCACTTGCCCAACCATGTTGGCCATTTCCCCACCAGTGATGTTGTTGGGCACATAAGCCTCGCTCAGCACTTTTATTAAGGCGTTCTTGTGTGCCTCTGAATTCTGCAATAGTGACAGGATAGATATCTGAGCAGGGACTTTGTTCAGATGGTCTACGATAGAGTACTCTTTTGCCTGTACTTTCCTCCACAGGTCATCTAGCCCAGTCTCAATGATAGGCTGCCTAGTAGTGGCATCCTTACTTGATCCTCCCAAATGTTCCAGTGTATAGACTCTTCCAGTTCTAGTCATTCCTTGTGCAACATCAGATTACTCTACCTTGGCTTTCCCTTTTCGTTGAGCCTCAGTGACATAATCCTAGGGTATTGCCTTTGAGTTGAATGAGGGTATGGTTGACACCGTCACAGTAAAAGGTGTGACCACTTCTACTTTGAATGGAGCGGAGGTGGCTGCGGGTGGAGCCACTTCTACCTCGAATGGAACTGATGTAGTTACCTCAACATCAATAGGTGCCCGAGTCTGAATCACAATAGGAATAAGCGTGATTGCAACCTTAAAGTCATCACCTTCTCGAGTAAGCTCGATCAATCCTTCAGGGTCCCATTCTTCATTTGTCTCTATCACATGTACGCCACCACCTCTGTGATCAGTGAGGGGATTATTGCGAACATTAGGTGCGGCTTCCTTTGCTTGTATGACCTTGTTGTCAATGAGTATCAGGATCTTATCCTTCAATATTCGGCACTCAACAGTGGTGTGCCCTTTCATATCGGAATGGTATGTATAAGTTTTTTTTGGATTGACCCATTGGGATGAATTTTCTAGTTCCACGACGGGAATAGAAGTAACGTAACCTGCAGATTTTAACCTTTCATATAGTTGGTAAATGGGCTCAGCAATGGCGGTGTATTGTCTGGGCAGTTGGTGGTCGATGTTGGGTCTTGGTCTTGGATAATTTTGGCGAGCTGGTGGTGATTGGAAGTAGGATGGTTGGGAATTGTAGGTGTGATAGATGGAGGCTGGTTGGGAATATCTGGGAGATGAGGGTTGATATGTAGGCGGTGATGCTTGGTATGTGGGAGGTGTCTGATAAGTAAGTGGAGATTTTGGCCCCTGGGCCACCATTACTGCCCCAACATCTTTCTTCTTCGATATGTCATCTGATTGGAGTGCCTTATTCGTGGCTTGTAGTGCCTCAAAGTTCGCTGTCATCCCGCTCTTGATTCCTTCCTCGATCCTCTCAACGAGCTTGATGATATAAGAGAATTTGTGGTTTTTGATGACCATCAACCTCTCATAATATTGTTGATCTTGTTCCCTGACAAAGAATTTATTCATCTGTTCTTAGTCTAAAGATGGCCTGACCTTGGCTGCTTCCGACCTCCAACGAGTAGCATACTCGCGGAAAGTTTCACTAGGTTTCTTCTTGAGATTCTGAATGTAAAAGACATGGGTGCATTTTCTATGTTAAACCTGAATCGATCAATGAACTCTGATGCCATGCTTACCCAATTAGCCAATTTCTTAGGATTCTGGCTGATATACCAATACAAAGTGTCCCCAGTAAGGCTCCTCATAAAGAGCTTCATCCGGATCTTTTCATCTTTCTCGACCCCGACAAGCTTGTCATAATAGGTCCTTAGATGAACCCTGGGATCACCTGTACCATCGAACATCTCAAACTTGGGAGGTTTGTACCCCTCTGGCAATTCCACATATGGCAGTATGCACATATCTTCATAGTTTAATCCTTCTATTCCCATGTCGCCTTCAACACCTTGAACTCCGCTTGTTAACTTCTTGATTTCTTCAGCCATATTCTTAATGAGCAGGTCCTTCTCGGAGGTCTCCGGTGCACAAGAGATTGGTTGGGTAGAATGGGGTATAGTTTCCACGTATATAGGGTTGATTTGATGGGTGCCAGGAACTTGGGTATAGTGATGGTCATTGGTGGATTTTTGTGGATCGAGAAGGAGCGGTGGTGTTTTTTGGGGAGTGTGGTAAGTGGTGGTAGGCGGGTAATTAATTGGTTGATGATGTTGTTGCGATGGAGTTGGTATCGGCAATGGATTGATAATTTAGGGTGGAGTTGTGTATTGATTCAGTGCGGTAGGATTTTGTGGCTGTTGGTTTTGTGTGTTCTGAGGAGGTGTTGGGTTCTTTGCGTTTTATTGGTGGACATAGGGGATATTGAGGGTGAGTGACAGGTTTGCCAAGTTGCGGACCTGCTCAAGTTCTCCATTTAGTTCTAGTATCTTTTGTTCCAGTCTCAAAACCAGATCATTTGGGGCCGGAGTACTACGACCATAGGATGTTTTTGCGTTCTCAACATTTTCCTTTCGAATTCCGCTTAAGTCATCCATCTTTGCTTTTCCTCTATTTTTTGTGTTGCTTGGAGGAGGGGGGAGGTGGAAGGCCTCTAGATATGGTGTGATACGCCGATGAGGCCAGTATGAGTGAACCAACCTAAGGGGATGGGAATAATAAAAAATAAACAAAAAACAAAAGGTAACAAGTCAATGAGGATTCTGAAATGTTTGCAGTATTTAAACACATATTGCGGAAATGTAAATCCGTATCCTATTTTGGGAACCTCGTGTGCCCGAGGTAGGCCTAGCGAAAGATAAATTCGGATAACTCTTAATGCCAATAAATGCTTCATTTCATAACTTAAAAATAGACGAATCCCAAAACGACACTAAAATAATAATAAACTAAGTTACTACTGGCACTTGACATTTTAGGAAAAGAAAGTAAATCTAGTCTATTTGGTCCCAAAAGGACCTTCCACAGATTTTATCCTCCATGCTCCATCGTATAGATCCCCTAGCTCTCGCAGCCCCAGCAGCAAGTAGACTCTGTCCAAATATACTCCTTCAGCTCCTTCAGCGTTCTGGCAGTTTTAAACCCTCTTTATGATTTTGCCTTCCAGCTCCACTATTCCTCGCTCCAGTACTCTAATTTCCTGTTGGAAGTGGTTGCTATCTCTTTCCATTCCTCGATCAACCTTACATTCCTCTCATGTATTTCCCGGTGCTTATTCTCAGAGTCGTGGACCCTTTTGCGCAGCCTATTATACTTAACTTGAGCTTCAACTTCCTCATCTATGATTCTATTCCCTCGACCGACCCCTGGTGTCACCATGCCTTTCAGATTGTCCTCTAACCATGTCGGGTAGAGGGCTCACACTCTACATGATATCTGTCTGGCTCAATGGTATTCTTCTCCACAATGATTTTGCAGTGCCACACGTGCTGAGCTTGGCACTTGTAAGGGACACCATCGTCTTGAAAGTCTGCCCTAAAATGACTCATCATGATGACCTTTGGTACAACTTGTTTCGTGCCTGCTTGCCTCATAACTCGCATAGGGACATATGGGTATATCCCTCTCAACTCGATCAGCACCAAGTGCGGAGCGTCCCTAGATTTGATAATAAATTCATCTGTTAGTAACCATTCAAACATCCACTACATCTGTTCCTCGGTTAGATTGTCGAAGAACCCCACCCATTCTTTGGCGCTTTCCGGCTGAGCAAATTTGTCTGGAATGTAAGTCATCTACTTAGGGTGATGGAAGGCAATATGGTATTTTCAAGCCCTTCGCAGAAATTCCTGACGATAGCGACCCTTTTGGAAATGCTCCAACAACCATAACTGCAACAACAAATTAGAACCTTCGAAATGCTTGACCCCTCTTTAACAACGCTCCAAAACCCTATAGATGTCGGCTATGATCATGAGGACTATGGTATATGTTTGCCCATTAATCCCTTCTATTAGAGTCTTAGCAACCATGGCCAACCTATTGTAGATTCTTCCCTTTTTCATTAGGAACATTATCAGGCCTAGAAATCTCAAAACAAATATAAACACTCTGCGGTGGATGTGACCCGGTGAAGTGAGAGAGATCTCTTCATGATAAGTGCGAAAAGACTTGATATGGCCATACCTCTTGTACAAGTATTCTAAAGGTATGTAGGAATCCTTCAAGCACACTCGGTCGACATTCTTCTTCAACCCCATCATCTTAAAAAAAACCCTGCCCGTACGGTTTTCTGGTACCAATAGTCCGGGACTGTCCCTAGTCAGTCCCGCAAGTCCTCCTATTTATTCTAGAAGCGGTGTCATTTCTATGTCACCAAAATGAAATATAGCTCTTTCACTATCCCAGAATAAAGTGACAGCTTTGATCAATTTGTTGTCTGGCTCGATATCTAGCAACAGGTTACCCAGGTACTTTTTCACAATTTTCTTGTCACTTGAGCAAAGGTCCTCCCACCAATCTAGCAACAATGGTGGGATATCTCTAACCATACTGAATCTGGGGACCTCGTGCCTCATTTTTTGCAAAACAAAAGGGTTAGACCTCACCCCCACCGGACTCGACTATTTATACATTTATGCTCAATATATCGGCATTTAGTTCTCAAAATTAATGCACAGAATGCGGTTGTGTCCGTTGGGATTATGGAAAAACCGATGGACTTTGGATAAGGCTTATCTTAAAAGATCATTATATGGACAACATAACTGATCTGACTAGGTTTGGCCATGATGCATGCATAATTTCAACCAGAGTAAGGTCCCAATGGGGTTTTAGAGTGGTACCCTCAAGCGGACAACTCAAGGGGGAAGATGCGGAACCATTGATTGCACCGCTGATCGACTGGTTTTACTGCAAATAAGCCTTTTCGAATTTAAGGGTAGTAAATAGAAAGAGCGCAACCACTCATTAAAGCGTTGCCATAGGATTTGAGACGCACGAGTGGAATATGATGCGTAGCATGATTTATGCAGAATTTAATAACATGTAGTCAAGTATTTGCACGTAAGAAAAATAAATACAATATTTAAATAATTGAAAAGATAGTTACAGGGAAAAGAAAACAAAGAGGCGAGTCAGTTTCATGAATAAAAGAAACATAAATGCTTAAAATAGGCAGTTAAATTCAAATAAAGGGAGAGGGGTACAAGATAAAGCATGCTTGGACTAATTTTATGAAAGATAAATTCATTATGGTAAGAGCCTAAAAATATCCCCAGCAGAGTCGCCATACTGTCGCGCCCCCTTTTCCTCCGAGCAGAGAGGTCTGTGTTTTGACATTCCATGGGATGTGATAACTCATTTCCCTTTGGGAATTGGGTATTTGAAGAGTTGCCACCTAACGAGTTATGGTGCGTTAAGACACCTAGAGTGATTAACTCTTGAATTGGTTTGCATTACCGGAGATTAGGGTAAGGGCTCAAAATAACCTTGAGGGGAAGGTGTTAGGCACCCCTCTTGGTCCACAACTGTAGGTCCCGACTGAACTTATATTCACAAATTAGTCCATATAAATAAACAATTGAATCAAATAGGTTGCGAGTAAAGCACGTTGAATAACTCAAGTGATATGATAAAGATTTAAACAAATTGTAAAACATCAACTACAAGTTTCATAACAAAACCATAAATAGAAGCAGACTAGAAAGAGGATGAACTGAAGCAATAAGAGAATGATATTGTTGTTGGAACTTTGAATTGAAATTTAAGCATACAAGTAAAGAAGATAGTAAGCAGAGTGAAAGAACAGGAGAACACAATGGTTAGCCTTGGCTTGCAACTGGCTAACTTAGAGCAGTAGCAAGTAGCACAAAACATAGCAGAAAGTTTTAAGTGTGGGAGATAGATTTTTGAACCAAGAGTGTTCATATGCTGCGTTAATAAAAGACTAAGGTATTTATAGTTTGAAATCAGGTAGCAAATAAGGTAAAAATCAAAGTCCATTAGTAATTAAGGAACTCAAAATCAGTTAGTCAGGAAATCAAGGTAAGTACTCCCCTTAAGTTAAGGGAATTAACTCAAATGGTAAGAACAAGTGATAAATAAGGAAAGAAATCAGTGTACGACTAACAAAGAAAAACTCAAATTCAGTCAGCATGGGGTAGAAAATTAGGGCTAAGTTTAGAAAACTCCCATTAAAGAAATAGTTCAGTAAGAATAAAGTATCACATCAAATAAGGTAGGAGAATCAGTTAATTTAAACGGACGAGGTAGAAATTTAGGGTTTAAAAGAAGATCTTTCAATCAAACCATAAAATAAGGAATCCAGAATCAATCAAGAGGAAGTTATGATTCAATACTCAACATATAAATAGAGTAAGAGCAACCAGACGTAGCAAACATGCAGGGTCTTCATTATCAATAGAAATAGGCAAGTTTTAAACAATCAAGATGAACATAATCACATAGAGGTGGTATAAGTTAGGCTAAGAACTCAGTAAGAACATATTCGAAGCAAGGTAACCACAGAAACTTAACAAGAATCGAGTAGTCATGACAACACACAGAACCAAACAAAGAAAATCTAAAACTATTAGGGATCTTAACATAGGCGAGTTGAAAAAGCAATAAAAACATAGAATCAGTCAAGATATGCAAAGGATAGAAGTTTAAACATAAAGAATCGATTTAAACAAAATGTAGAAGAAGTTCCAAAAAACCCTAACTTTAGAAGAAGGTGAAAGCAACTGGAAATCGATGATTCTTGTAAAAGAGATTTAAAAACATCAAAGAACAGACTCAAATTGTTTAAAAGTCGTACAAATCTAGGAGATGTAATCAAAAGTTAGTGTTTCAGAAGAAACCCGTGTAGAGATTAAAGAACCTTTTTAGAAACTTAAAGATCGTAACAAATACAGTGTGATCTTGCTCGAAATCACACCAGAATAAACAAGAAAATCCCAAACACCAAATCTTAGATACAAGTCAGCGTGGCCCAGGGCCCTTGAAGGCCTCAGATAAGATGAGCATGGCAATGGAGGAGCCATTGAAGGCTTAGGGGTTGAAAGTTGGTCGCCGGAGAAGACCGGAGAAGGGAAGCGGTTGAAAGTCTAGGGTTAGGTTGAGAGTGTATTAAAGGTAAAGATAATTTGAGGGCGGCGGTGTGTAGAGAATGATTAGGGTCAAGGGTCGTTTAGGATTAAAAAGGAAATGGTCAGGTAAGTTTGTATAGGGTATGGGTCAGGTAATTTAGCCTAAAATTGTGCTGGTTATTAGGTTCAATTTAGGCTACAATTGAAAGCCAATCTGGCTATATTTTAACTAGCCACTTTTCTCTATTTAATTTATAATAAATAATAAATAATTTTTGAAAAATAATTTTATGTACCAAAATAATTTAAAATATATATTTATTATTTTAAAAATATAGGACCCATTTTACGCATATAAAAACTAATTATACATTAAATTGGCTAATATTGCAATTATATGCAATTTAGCGTAAAAATACCAAATGCAATTATAAAAATGTATAAAAAATATATTAACCATATTTGGAATAAATATTAAAATTAAATGACTAAATCATCATAAAAATAATTTGAAAAAATAATTATTGGAGATTTTATGAATAAAAGGGAAGGAAATAAATCAATTTAAATTCCTAAAATTATGGAAAAATTTGTAAAAACCTTGTGCATGCTTATATATGCATCTATATGCTATTTTAAAAGTATTTATGCATATTTAAAATATATACGGAAAATTGGGTATCAACAGGGGTTTCTGTCGGCTAGCCTTGTTTCACGATAGGCACCATCACGGTCAGGTCCGGTTTAGGATCGTGACAATAATATATTGAGCTTTTGGCTAGATTTTTTTAAAGTCCAGAGGCTTCTAAAAAGGTGTTGAACTTTTGATGCAATAGGACAACAAAAGTAGTATTCCTTCTTGTGAAAAGAAGAAGATCATCAGCAAAGCTCAAATGAGTAAGGTCCAATCTAGAGCACATAGGATGGTAGTGAAAGGTTTTCGCATGCTTGAGTGTCTTCAGATTCCTACTCAGATACTCAATTGCTATGGAAAAGAGAAATGGAGACATAAGATCTCCCCTCTAGCAGTATCAAATGGCTTAGTTGTCTCTCCATTGATGAGAATGGTATAGTTCACCATTGACACACACTTTATAATCCAGTTGGTAACTTGAAGTGGAAATCCCATACATTCTAATACTTGGTGCAAGTACCTCCAATAAACTATATCATAGGCTTTATGTATGTCCACTTTAATGAGGCATCTTGGAGAAATATTCTTCCTTGAGTAAGCCTTAACTAACTTATGGGCCAATAGGATATTATCTGCTAATTTCCCGCCAGAAATGAAACCAACTTGGGTGTCTGCCACAACTGAAGCAATAATTTTTTGCAGTCTGTTTGCAAGAATTTTGGCAATTAAGTTGTACAAAACAATACAACAAGCTATAGGTCTATACTCCTTGATACGTGTATGATGTGGAACCTTAGGAATCAAGGTGATGGCTATGCAATTGATTGCTCTAATAGCTAGCTTGTATGAAAGAAATCCTTCACTGCATGACACACTTCTGGTCTGATCAATGTCCAAGTTTTTTGAAAAATAATGCATTGTAGTCATCAACTCCTGGTGCTTTATCATCTCCAATTGCACTTAATGTTTCAAATATTTCTTGTTCAGTGACTTCAGCGCAAAGGCTCACCTGCTGAGAGTGTGTTAGGACATGTCCCAGTTTTATTATCTCTTTATTGACTGTAGGCAAATGAATTGATTTGATTCCATAAGAGATTTATAGAAGGAAATTATTTCATCCTAGATCTGCTTCTGGCCAGTGAATCTATCCCCAAAGGCATTAGTAAGTTTTGCAATAACTTTTTTATGACTCGTCTCCTTTATTACAACTAAGAAGTATTTGGTGTTAGAATCACCAAGCTTTATCCACTTAGCTCTGGTCTTCTGTTGAATGATGCTTTCCTCTATTAGTGACCATCTTTTAGCTCTTCAAGTAATCTTTTCTCCTCTAATGCGACTGCATTAGTATAGCCTCTGTTCAACTGCTCTTGTGTATCCAGAAGCATGTTTCCGATATGCTCTATCTTAGTTGTTACTCCTCTAAACTCATTGTTATTAAGTTGCTTCAATTCAGATCTAAGAATCTTCAGCTTGCACCAGGTATCTTTCACGGCATATGAATGCAGTTGGGTTTGCCAAACTCCATCAACCACTGATAAGAAGTTTTCATGATCAGCCCAAACATTAAAGAACTTAAATGAAATCTTGCCACTGGATTCAACTTTCCTTAGAGTGATCATCATGGGAGCATGATCAAAGATAAAAGGCATTTTATAATTCTCCTCCATATGCCCAAAAGTATTCATCCATTTATCATTTTCAATAGCTTTATCGGTCCCGCTGAAAACTCTATCTACACCTTGTTGTTTATTAGACCATGTATAATATTCCCCCATCCAAGGTAATTCACATAAGTTCAAACACTAAATCCAATCTATAAAGCCTTGAATCTCATTACTAGTTACTTGGTTACACTTCTAATCTTATTTGACTCTCATGGAAATTGCAATAGCCACCACTGAAGAAGCTCAGTTTCTT
This sequence comes from Nicotiana glauca, assembly GCA_026770625.1. Taxonomy (NCBI): domain Eukaryota; kingdom Viridiplantae; phylum Streptophyta; class Magnoliopsida; order Solanales; family Solanaceae; genus Nicotiana; species Nicotiana glauca. The sequence continues at coordinate 51,670 of MU667102.1, read as the reverse complement.
ACTTTGGAGAGATGTGTTCAACGACTTGCCTTAAGGGAAAGATCTATTTTTAATTTTTCCACTACATCCACTGAATTACTAGACTTTAGGGACATTATTTATGAGGTCTTAAGCTCTATAATAAGCTCAAATGGGATAAATTTCACAAATGGTCATATAACTATAATTTTTTATTATCAAAGTCATATAACTTTATTTTCTAACACAAATCATAAAACTATGACTTTTTTTACCAAAGGTGTGACGACCCGACCCATCGTCTAATGTGTTATTGTTCAGCTTCCCCCATTTCATGCTTCTTCATGTTTTGTTATCGGTATGTAGTGTGTTAGAGTTGATTTGGATTGATTTTGATAAGAAATGAGACACTTAGTCTCTTTAAGGAAAGCTTAAGTTGGAAAAGTCAACCAAATGTTGACTATTGAGTTAGAGGGCTAGGATGTGATTTCCGGTGATTCGGTTAGCTTCGAGGGATGATTTGTGGCTTAGGAGCGTGATCGGAATTAATTTTGGGGGTCCGATGTAGAATTAGGCTTGAATTAGCGAAGTTAGTATTTTGGCGAATTCTGGGTGATAGGTGAGATTTTGATCCGAGGGTCGGAATGGAATTCCGAGAGTTATTGTAGCTTCGATATGTGATTTGTGATCTGTGTGCAAAATTTCAGGTCATTCGGACGTTGTTTGGTTGGGTTTTTTGAACAAATGCGTGTTTCGGAAGTTTTGAAGAAACTTAGGCTTGAATCCGATGTGATTTAATGGTTTTAGCGTTGTTTGATATGTTTTGACGATTGGAGCAAGTTTGGATTTAGGATGGGTTGGTTCTTTTGTTGAGGTCCCGGGGGCCTCGGGATGAGTTCGGATGGTTAAACGGGGAGTTTTGGGAGTTTGCTTATTGTTGTAGGTTGCTGCATCTGGTATTCTTGCTTCTGCGGGTTTTGGACCGCAGAAGCGGAGACGCTTAAGCAGAGTATGTCATCGCAGGAGCGGTCTAGGGGTTGGTAATATAGATCCGCAGAAGCGGACCCTTCTTCGCATCAGCGGGTCTGCAGAAGCGTAAAGTTAGCCGTAGAAGCGATTTTGGGCAATTTAAATGAACATCTGCAAAAGCGAGATTTTGGAGCGGTCCCGCATAAGCAGAAGCGGGACCGCAGAAGCAAAAATTGGACTGTTTAGGAGGGTTTTTATTTAATATTTCATCCGCAAGCTTGGTTATTTTCCACCATTGTTGGGCGACCTTGAGAGCTTTTGGCAAGAATTTAAGGGAGTTTTGACTGGGAATCGATTGGAGGTAAGTCCCTTGGCTTGATACATGAAATTATGATAGATTTAACATGAAAATGGGTTGAAATTCATCAAAAAGAGGTAAAGCTAGGGCTTGAGTTTTTGATATTTTAAATTGGAATTTGATAGGTCATTTGAGCTCGGATTAGGGAGTTCTTGGTATGTATGGACTCGTGGTGAGACGAGGAATCCGGTATCGTGAGTTTTGTAATTTTTTAAGAAGTGTGCCCGGGGCTCGGGTTTTGCTAGTTTCGAGATTTTTGCTATTTTTCGATTGTTTTCAATTGGGTATTGTCCCCTGAGCACATTGTGATATATTCGCTCTAATTTTGGCTAGATTTGACGCGCGTGGAGGCCGATTTGAGGGGCAAAGGCGTCACGGGCTAGAGATTTCACCGGTTCGAGGTGAGTAATACTTGAAAATGATATCTTGAGGATTTGAAACCCCGGATTTGCACATCATAGTGTTGTATTGAGGTGACTTGCACGCCGGATATGAGCGTGGGGTAGAGCACCGTTGGGGATTGTGACTTGGTCCGTCCCGGTTGTTGATTTTTACCACGTATTTGACTGAAACTACTTGTTATCATCATAATTTGGGCTGATTGCTATGTTTGGGCTTCGTGCCAACTATGTGAATCTTTTTGGGATTGATATTACTGTTTTAGCATATCTTGCATATCATTTGGTTTCAGTCCAAGGTTTTGAATATCGCTTTTGCAAACTCAGCCATATTTCTAAGTTTTGAAAACTCAAATGATATTTTAAATGATAATTTGGGCTGAGAACTACTATTTTATAAATGCCAAGGGGCTTATGATGATTTTTGGACTGAGCATGAATTGGGCTGCGCGCCAGTGATTTTTAAATAAAGGTAACAATGACACTGTATGATGTGACTTGAAACAGTGGTAACAATGATACTGTATGATATAAATTGATCAGGTAACAATGACTGACCGGTCAGGTAACAATGACTGACCAGGAATTTATTGATGCCATGAGATGGCTTGATATTGCGCTTGGGCTGTAAGAGCCCCTTCGGAGTCTGTACACACCCCCAGTGAGCGCCATCGACGATAAACATATGATTGGCTCGGACTGCACGCCGCAGTGGGTACCTGAGTGTACCGGTCATATGCATTGCATTGCACTCATGCATTGGTTCCGGTTTGTATTATGTGTCATGACATTCAGCACTCTCATTTCATTGTCATCCATGCTACTTCTTGCACTACTTACCTGATACTATGGTATTATTTGTTAATGGAGTGCTGTGCCCGAGGGGCTAATTTATGTGCTGACTTGCACTACCTGTTTCGCATTCATTTGCTTAACTGTTGGAAAAAGGGTATTTTTGAAAAAGGTTTTAAACTGAGTCAAGCTATTTCTAAAGGTTACACGGTTTTACTATTTTCTCAGAGGGTTGTACTACTCTATATAGCATAATGGAGTGCCTTACGTGATTTCTTGCTGCTCAGTTATTATTTACTTTTATTACTTACTGAGTTGGAGTACTCACTTTACTCCCTGCACCTCGCGTGCAGTTGTAGGTATTTGTTACCTGCGGGTTTGAGCTGATTGAGGATTTTGTTATTGTAGCTGAGCAAGGTGACCGCCAACGTTCACGGCACCGGACGTTATCTTTAGAGTTGTCAAAATTTATTTTTGTATAGTATTGGCCCTGTAGCTGTGTTCAGGTTTCTTTAGATGCTCATGACTTGTGACACCTCGGTCGGGTTGTGTTGGGTTGTAAATACTAGTTATTATTGTCGTTAAGTTGTATTTATCTATTTATTTATGTTTAATAATTGTTAAAGAGACGATTTGGGTTAGTTGGCTGGCCTTGTCTTCACGAGAGGCGCCATTACGACCGGGTTTGGAAATTGGGTCGTGACAAGTTGGTATCAGAGCCTAGGTTACTAGGTCTCATGAGTCATGAGCAGGTTGAGTAGAGTCTCGCGGATCAGTACAGAGACGTCTGTATTTATCCTCGAGAGGCTACAGAACCTTTAGGAAAACTTCACTTTCTTGAAATTCTTATTGTGCGTACTTAATTCAGCTTGAGATGCAACTCTTGAAATTCCTTCCACACGTCTGTATGCGCACTTGAGCGCTAGGTATTATATGTGCCTTGATGATTTGTGATTTCCCCGATCAAGGGGCGAGATGTGATCTTCGTGAGTATGTTGGGCCAGTTTGGAGGACTTGAGGCCGGATCTTTACCTATGAATTGAGCACCGAGGTGTTGATTGTGTGAGCAAATGTTTTGAACTTATATGTTCAGTATTGTCCTTATTATCTGGAATGGCGGATAGATATCCATGTGATGAGTATATTAGTGTTGTGATATGTATCTATATGACCTGGTGGTGACGAAGAAGTCTGCTGGATGATAGATGGCAGATAAGTGCTTGATTCCGATTGTGATATGTTGTGCAGCCCGAGTTATGGGCGCCTGAAAAATATTTTTGTGTCTCCTAGTTGGGAAGTGAAGTACATTACGTATGGCGGTATAAGTTCAGACTCAGGAAGACTAAATGGCTTTGTTATATGTATGATGGTGGAGGGTGTGCTGAAATACTAAACTAAGATGAAGCAGGTGGGTTATCTCCTGCGGAGTGTTCTTAAGTGGTACGATTCTTATGTATATTGTTAGAAGACCTCATGTGTAATTGAAGAGTACGTGTTGAAATTTGATAAATTCTAGTCGCTCAAGATGGTGGACTCAAGTGATGTGGGGATGAATGCGAGATTTGCAGAGGATTACAATACTAGATGATCTGTGTTTTCCTAAAGCAGTAGATGATTTGAGTTTAATCTCACTATGATATTGTGGCATCATGAGGGTAAAAGCATTATGGGTTATTGAGTGTGTCCTAATAGATGGCTTCGAGCCAAGTTGGGGAGGTTGCTGTTGATTAGTTGATCGCACAGTTATGTGCTATGTTGGTTTCTTTCGAGGTATGCTGGCAGATCAGCCCTGGTTGTAGAAATTGAGCCGAGGATGGCACGAGTGAAGCAAAATTTTAACAAAGGTTATATGGTGCTTCGTAGATGTGTGGGAATAATAGGATGTCTTGAGCTGTTGATAATAAAGAATGCTCAGCGTATAGGGAAGGAAAATGGTTGTTTGTATCGGTATGAGATCATGTTCTGCGGTGTCAGAGTGCTAATAAGGCACGAGTGGTTCTGTTCGTTAAGTCAGGTAATTAACAGTTGTATAAGAGTGAGTGACTCTCGAGAATGGTTTTATTGTGTTCAAGATTTTTGCATGTAATAATCAGGTGTCTTAAGGTTGTGTATGTGGCTGGAGACTGTGTTTTCATTAGAAAAGATCAAGACTTGTGGTATTTTATGTTAATCATGGGATTCTATGTATCAGTATTTGGGAAATAATGGTAACGAATTCAGAGTAGCAGAAAATTCTTCAGGGTAAAGTACTCTGGAAGGTGGTATTTCTGCGAACAGTTTAGAGAGTATTCAGTGGCCAATGGGTCTTAGACAGTGTGGTCTTATGTGCGAGTCTCGTGTGGTAAGCCTGGATTGAGGCATTTTAATGCTACAGCAAGGGAGAAATATCAAGTTGATGATGAATCAGAAAGGAAATTAGATAGATGGAATAGCTTGATAGTAGACCGAATCGGTATGGTAAGGATATGATTAATTCCTTGTATGTGTTCGAAGTAATGAGCCCTTACAGATATTGTGCGGCAAAGCTTTTGTGTATGACAACTTGCTTTACTTGGTTTGGATAGAAGGATTCAGTCCTGACGGTTTAGCTTGTACAAATGGAATTGGCAGAGGTGTTCTTACTAGGTTTTACTATGGTTTGGGGATGAAGATACCTTCTATGGGTATGTGAAGCATGGAATGTGTAGTGATTCTTCTTCTAGATGGGATTGATGGAAGGTCTTGGCTAGATGAGTTGCAGTTCAGTTCTGAAAAGAAGTTCATAAAATTTTTAGGCAACAGGTAGCCTCAGGTAATCAAGAAAATGGTACTGCTAATCGGAAGGGAATTGACGAGAGTAAATGTCTCGAAAAAAGGGTGACGTGATTTGACTGAGGATACTATGTTAGTATTACGGTGCTTTCTTGTTAGATCGACCGCTGATGTATGAGTTATTTGATGGCATAGGGGAATTTTAAGAATATCTTTCGTGGAATGATTGGGTACTTGAGATGTAATATGTATTCATACGGCGGAATTTGGGATCAAGTATAGTGATTCGTGTGCTATATGGAGTTGGAGACTGGGAGTTCTCATGTTCAGGCTATGTAGTGGTTGTGGATCGTGTGTATTGGTACCGTTAGTGACTATTGGGATTTGGAAGCCCGAGTGGATCTTTCTTTGCTTGGTATATTAGATTCTGGATATGATATTGGGGGTGTAGACTGGTTGTCTCAGTGTTGGGTTATTCTAGACTATTGTGCTATGGGCTATGTCAGAAAATGCCATAGGTTGCGTGGCGAGGTGCATCGGATTATGTTCTAGCAGAGTGGTTTGTATTCCAAAGACCAGCGGACGGCTGGGAAAGATTGCTTTCCTTAATGGGGCCTTCGTGGCGGATGTTAGTGCAGAGGTTTCTACCATTGATTCAGTTCCGGTATTGAGGGACTTTTTCGGATGTGTTTCTTGTGGTCGGGCATGTTGCCGGGCGAGATTGTGGATTTCGGTATTTATTTGATACCGGGCATCGTATCGTATGGCTCCGGTATGAGTTGTAGCAGTGGGAGAAGCAGCTTCAGGCTTTTTTGTATTGAGTTCGTTGGTAGGCCGAGGTGGCTACGTATTTAGCTTGAGTTAGCTTGGTTGGCCCCGAGTTATATTGTTGAGGGATTGGTAGATTCGATTGTTATTGAGCTTGTTAGTGATCTAAGGAGATCTATGAGTTGCTTTCTGTGTTGTGAGACGTTATGATTTGTTGGATATGGACACATGTGGTGCGGTTCTATTGAGGATTTATAGAGAGAGTCGAGCGGGAAGAGTAATTGAGTGTTGCTCGATAAATGGAGTATTGTTATGACCTATCGGGTTGCGTGTCGTATGTTATTTGTGTCAATGTGGGTGTAATGAATTGCCTTGGTTTCAGACATCAAATTGTGTGTGGCTGTTGTAGTTGAGCGTAGCGACTTGAGATGTGTCAGGTGCAACGGTGTTTGGGTAGGATCGCGCATTATAGCGAGGCTACGTGGAGTTATGACCTTTCGAGGTAGGTTCAGGTGTTCTATCTCTATGATTGAGACGGGGTCTCAGCCTTGTGTTGTGATGATACTGATGGACTTGAGTTACAGCTCTTTCATTTGAGTCATTTGTCATGATTTGAGTATGTTCAGACCGTTCCTCATTGGTGCGTGTATTATGCAAGTTGTGGCTTAGGCCTGTGTTGAGGTGTCATATCACCACAATGGTGTTTAGATTCGAGATGATCGTTGGAGTCATTAATGAATACGAACAGATTTGATCTCAGCTGGTTAGAAGGATAATATCGGGGTTCAGCCCGGAAATCTGTTGGGGTATTAGTCAAAATGGGAGTGGCTTCATGTATGGTTGATCTGAGGAATGGTTACGGTTTATCGCGTGTTTTATTTATCGTTGGCAGTATATGAAAGTGATGGAATAAGACTTTAGCTAATAAGAGGTTTTCTATCGGTATTTGGTTATCGTAGGCAACTGCTGTGAATAGAGGCCATTGTTTTAAGTGTTTGGATTATGTGGTATATCGTATGGTTTCACCTGAGGTTGCAAGTATGGGTTAGTACAGTTGGTTCGGAATTTTTCGAAGTATAGGTGTGAGGATGTGATCGTATTGATGGTTTCTGAAGTGAAAAGAGTAGTTCTATGGTTCAGATGGGCTGTGAAATTTCAGCTATACTGTGTTATCGGACCTATGCGAGATAGGGTGACGAGGGATCACCCTGGGTATATGCTTGGTAAGGTCATTCAGCTATTGGGTTGCTTCTAGTACAACTCTGGGTACGCACGAGGACGAGCGTTTGTTTAAGTTGGGGAGAATGTGACGACCCGACCCGACCCGTCGTCTCATGTGTTATTGCTCAGTTTTCCCCATTTCATGCTTCTTCATGTTTCGTTATCGGTATGTGGTGTGTTAGAGTTGATTTGGATTGATTTTGATAAGAAATGAGACACTTAGTCTCTTTAAGGAAAGCTTAAGTTGGAAAAGTCAACTGAATGTTGACTATTGAGTTAGAGGGCTCGGATGTGATTTCCGGTGATTCGGTTAGCTTCGGGGGATGATTTGTGACTTAGGAGCGTGATCGGAATTGATTTTGGAGGTCCGGTGTAGAATTAGGCTTGAATTGGCGAAGTTAGTATTTTGGCGAATTCCAAGTGATAGGTGAGATTTTGATCCGAGGGTCGGAATGGAATTCCAAGAGTTGTTGTAGATTCGATATGTGATTTGCGATATGTGTGCAAAATTTTAGGTCATTCGGATGTCGTTTGGTTTGGATTTTGAACAAATGCGTGTTTCGAAAGTTTTGAAGAAACTTAGGCTTGAATCCGATGTGATTTAATGGTTTTAGCGTTGTTTGATGTGTTTTGACGATTGGAGCAAGTTTGGATTTAGGATGGGTTGGTGCTTTTGGTTGAGGTTCCGGGGGCCTCGGGATGAGTTCGGATGGTTAAACAGGGAGTTTTGGGAGTTTGCATATTGCTGTAGGTTGCTGCATCTGGTATTCTCGCTTTTGAGTTTTGGACCGCAGAAGCGGAGTATGTCATCGTAGGAGCGGTCCAGGGGTTGGTAATGTAGATCCGCAGAAGCGGACCCTTCTTCGCATCAGCGGGTCCGCAGAAGCGTAAAGTTAGCCTCAGAAGCGGTTTTGGGCAATTTAAATGAACATCCGCTAAAGCGGGATTTTGGCCGCAGAAGCGGTCCGACATAAGCGTAAGCGGGACCGCAGAAGCGAAAACTGGACTGTTTAGGAGGGTTTTTATTTAATATTTCATCCGCGAGCTAGGGTTATTTTCCACCATTGTTGGGCGACCTTGAGAGCTTTTGGCGAGAATTTAAGGGAGTTTTGACTGGGAATCGATTGGAGGTAAGTCCTTTGGCTTAAATACATGAAATTATGATATATTTAATATGAAAGTGGGTTGAAATTCACCAAAAAGGGGTAAAGCTAGGGCTTGAGTTTTTGATATTTCAGATTGGAATTTGATAGGTCATTTGAGATCGGATTTGGGAGTTCATGGTATGTATGGACTCGTGGCGAGATGAGGAATCCGATATCGTGAGTTTTGTAATTTTTCGAGAAGTGGGCCCTGGGCTCGAATTTTGCTAGTTTCGAGATTTTTGCTATTTTTCGATTGTTTTCAATTGGGTATTGTCCCCTTAGCATATTGTGATGTATTCACTCTGATTTTGGCTAGATTCGACGCGCCTGGAAGCCGGTTTGAGGGGCAAAGGCATGCGGGCTAGAGATTTCATCGGTTCGAGGTGAGTAATACTTGTAAATGATATCCTGAGGGATTGAAACCCCGGATTTGCACATCATAGTACTGTATTGAGGTGACTTACATGCCGGATATGAGCGTGGGGTAGAGCACCATTGGGGATTGTGACTTGGTCCGTCCCGGTTGTAGATTTTTACCGCATATTTGACTGAAACTACTTGTTATCATCATAATTTGGGCTGATTGCTATGTTTGGGCTTCGTGCCAACTATGTGAATCCTTTTGGGATTGATATTACTGTTTTAGCATATCTTGCATATCATTTGGTTTCAGTCCAAGGTTTTGAATATCGCTTTTGCAAACTCAGCCATATTTCTAAGTTTTGAAAACTCAAATGATATTTTAAATGATAATTTGGGCTGTGAACTACTGTTTTATAAATGCCCAAGGGGCTTATGATGATTTTTGGACTGAGCATGAATCGGGCTGCGGGCCAGTGATTTTTAAATAAAGGTAACAATGACACTGTATGATGTGACTTGAAACAGTGGTAACAATGACACTGTATGATATAAATTGGTCAGGTAACAATGACTGACCGGTCAGGTAACAATGACAGACCAGGAATTTATTGATGCCACGAGATGACTTGATATTGCGCTTGGGCTGTAAGAGCCCCTCCGGAGTCTGTACACACCCCCAGTGAGCGCCATCGTCGATAAACATATGATTGGCTCGGACTGCACGCCGCAGTGGGTACCTGAGTGTACCGGTCATATGCATTGCATTGCACTCATGCATTGGTTCCGGTTTGTATTACGTGTCATGACATTCAGCACTCTCATTTCATTGGCATCCATGCTACTTCTTGCACTATTTACCTGATACTATGGTATTATTTGTTAATGGAGTGCTGTGCCCGAGGGGCTAATTTATGTGCTGACTTGCACTACCTGTTTCGCATTCATTTGCTTAACTGTTGGAAAAAGGGTATTTTTGAAAAAGGTTTTAAATTGAGTCAAGCTATTTCTAAAGGTTTCACGGTTTTACTATTTTCTCAGAGGGTTGTACTACTCTATATAGCATAATGGAGTGTCTTACGTGATTTCTTGCTGCTCAGTTATTATATACTTTTATTACTCACTAAGTTGGAGTACTCACTTTACTCCCTGCACCTCGTGTGCAGTTGCAGGTATTTGTTACCCGGTAGCGGGTTTGAGCTGATTGAGGATTTTGTTATTGTAGCTAAGCAAGGTGACCGCCAGCGTTCGCGGCACCGGACGTTGTCTTTAGAGTTTCCAGAATTTATTTTTGTATATTATTGGCCCTATAGCTGTGTTCAAGTTTCTTTAGATGCTCGTGACTTGTGACACCCCGGTCGGGTTATGTTGGATTGTAAATACTGATTATTATTGCCGTTAAGTTGTATTTATCTATA